>ML816353.1:32416-72368 GCA_009831015.1 Picea engelmannii | reverse complement strand
AGATCTAGACATAAGAACAGTGAAACTCTGCCCGTTTCACATCCCTTCCTTGCCCAAGTTATTGCATCCCTTTTGTGAAAATTGTCTCAGCATTCCCCAATTAGCCCTTCTTCCTCAATCAGAACCCATTCACTTCCCAAGAAGAGATCAGAAGGTTGAGAGGAGAAGCCATACAAAGGTGAACTTGGAGCTTGGTGAAGAGGATCCCGGACCAGGTTTGTGGAGCAATAGCCAACTTTGGTTGTAAAGGTATAATCATTGAGTTATTAATAAAAGAATTATTTTTCATGTCCCAAATCATGGTGTAATGGATGCTTTCATTGGTTTATGTTTTGACATTAAAACATCTAACCCTAATTTTTATATGGAATAGCATGCTTGTCGTTTGTTGTTTGTCAATATTTGGATGCAGGCGAGCTTTTGGAGGAGGCGTACAATCAACAAATCTTTCAAGCGTGAGGGGATCATCACTGGATGCAGAGTAGAGGTATAGTTACTCGATCCCTCTCATCTTTGTTTTTCTTGTATGAGTTTTGGTATGTTTGGGGTAGTTAGAGAAGTAGTTGAATTTTAGACGGTTAATTGATCTGCCTACATTTTGAACCATGGTGTAGTCATAGGGCGGTTTTTCCCGCTAGCAGAACTGGCGACCATACTGGGGAAGCCTCTAGGGTTTTTTAGGGGATTTCGGGTTGTCTAATTGGTTTTTCTTCATTTCGAGTTTATGTTGAGTCTTCTGAGTCTTTTAAGGGATTTTGGTCACCTTCAGGTGCCATACCAGTTCTCCCTACCCTATAAGTTTGTTTGTTTATTTCTTTTTTAAAGAAGTACATAGGTGTATGCGCCCTGCTTTGGGTCAGCCCACGTACATATGCACTCTGATCAGTAAACCACTCGCGTACATATGCAGGTTGATGAAGCAACAGAAGCATACCTGGTTCAAGAATTTTTTTGAAAAAAGAGGCAGTCAACCTCTTTCTTGATTGAGTTTTATACTTCTCATGGTTTCTTGATATAGTTCAGAGTCTCTATTTTTACAGCCACAGCTAGGGTTAGAGTTTAGTTTACTTGTCTTTTTGAAGTTTCTTGTGTTTACTTCTAAAAGGGTTTTAAGCGAGTCTTTTGAATGATTGATCTGCCTATTTGGTTTGTTTAGTGATTCCCTGCGATCCACAGTAGGCCAAAGATCCGTTTCAGTCTTGTCTTGTAGTTCTTTTTACCCCTTTCATTTTCTTTGAAAAAGGAGAAAAAAAGATTTATTTCGATTTTTCTGTTTGAAGCAATTTAAAAAAAAAAAGGATTTTTCATTTTTAGTTTGGTAAAGTAATTAGAGTTGGTTATTTTACTAGAAAGGAAAAAGAGTTCATTTTTAAGTTCTTTACTGATTTCTTGAAACTTAAGTAGCTTATAGTCAAGAGAAATTTCGTTTTAGGTTTTCTTTTTAAAGATCTTGAAAAAAGTTAGTTAAAGAAAAGTTGGTTACAAAGAGTTAGTTGTAAACCTTTACTTTTCACTAGAAGTAATTTTTCTTTCAAGTTTTGTCTTTTTCTCCTCTTTTCGTCTCTTATAACATCACTAGTTTCACCACCATATCCCTTGATTAAATCAAGCCATTAAAATAAATGATAAATCTAAAATTAATTATACTTTTATGTTTGTAGGGTCAACCAACTAGTTTAGGGTCAGGGCCTTGAATTAGGTTGGAGAGGAAACTCTTCAAGGCCGTTAAACAAACATTGGAGTAAGATCTAGGGAGTGTTAAAGTCCAGTGACGTAAAATTTATCTGGGACGCCCCTCTAACACAAGGGCTAAACACAAGGTCGCATGAGGAAAGGCAGAGGAGATAACCCCTCCAAAGTCAGACTAAACGTAGTGGGGAACGCACATTGAGGATCTGTCGTGGGAATACTACCGACTGGATTTTCTTATGGAGATTCATGGACCTTGAATCCATTCGATATCCTCTGTTGTCTTCTGGACCACTTGATTTCAATACCCTCGATAGGTTTCAGACTTGTTACCCTTCTCATTGCGATCTGCCCGACTGTCGAGTGTACCCGCTTGGTGATTGTTTGCGAGCTGGCAACTTAGTTTCCCATATTCTGGGAACTTACACAAGTGACTGCGGGGGTATACCACAGTACCTAGGGAAGACATCAGGTCACACTTTGCAGAGTATACCTGGAGGGTTCTTTCGTGTTCGAGTTTTACTTGCACCAGCTAGTTGCTCTAGTGTTGGCCGGCGTAATTGTTCTTCCTACTAGATAATCATCTCCTTGATTTGCCTTTGGGAATTTTTAGTGTATGATCTTTGATCCCTAGTTTTCCATAGTGAATTAGTCGGTCATTTCTTTGGGTCTCTGACCTAAGGTGGTAGACCACCCACTCTGTCAAACGTGAGGAATTTTCGATCTTCCGCTTAGAAATGTGGAGCCGCCTCTTTGTAGGCATTGTTTTTATAACACGGGTTCGTCAGAGTCAGTGTGTGAGACTTTTACGGACTTGAAAGATCCCTCAAGGGGAGAACCTGTGCATAAGATATTCATGGCTAAATTCCTCGACGATACCAACCAAGGAACCCCTTCAAAAGGGGATTCTTGTGCTTTTCCTTTCTTCGGAAACGTTGGTGTCCCTTTGATGGCCACTTTGTACATTCCTAGGTTGAATGTGGGACTACCGGTTTGGTTGGGTACCATTACAAATGTCCCAAATTCTCTTGACGCTTCTCAGTTAAGCACTTTATGTCATGGACATCATGTTGATGTTCCTTCGTCAACAAAATCTTCTCCCCGTCCTTCTACCTTCTCTGGTGAAACTATAGATACTAGTAATCAAAAGTCTAAATGAAATAGAAAGAGGAAGAATAGGAAGAAGAAATCACCAACCTTTGTTAGTCATGTTGGAGATAGTTCCTCAACCTCTGCAATTCATTTTGAAGACCAACACCCAACCTCTGCAAGTCATACTGGGGGCAAGCACCTAACCTCTGCAAGTCATGTTGGGGGAAAAAGTCCAGTCACTTCTAGTCATACTAGCGATAGGTCTGTAGCCTCTTCGAGTCATGTTATCGACCCATCACCAACCTCTATGAGTCATGTTGGAGATGTGCAACCAACTAATGCTAGTCATGTTGGGGGAATTGATTTTGTTGAGAAACACAGATGGATAGGACGTAAGCCTAACTTCCCTTGTAAGCTATGCAAGGGATATCACCTTACTCATATGTGTCCTAGCATTCCAGAGGTACGAATATTGCGGTCCCTGTCTGCAGGATATTTTGATTATGAGTCTTCTGAGGTTTCCTCACAGTCCATTTAGCCTTTGGTTGATGAAGTGGTCATGCCAATGAAATATTCGACTAATCCCACTCCTCTTTTGGGGGATGATATGCCTGCAGACCATGTTGTCTCGCAGCCTATTCAGCCAGTGGTTGAGAAATTGGTCATGTCGATGCATTCTTCAGTTGATCCCACTCTTCTCTTGGAGAGTGTCGAGTCTACCAAAGTGGTCACACCAATGCAATCTTCGACTGATCCCAATCTTCTCTTGGATAGTGATGTGTCTACTGACTATGTTTTTAGCATTTCTAGTTCAATACTTTCAGAACAAGCAGGCATTTCGCTCACTTCGAGCACACCCCCTCCAAGCCCTGGGATGGTTTCCTTTGATTGGAATGACCTTGTTGAGCCTCATCTTCCTTCTTCTGCACCCTTTCAAATAAGGGTTTAATTTAATTCAACAAACATTTATCAATGTATTGTGGATGAAGGAGCCTCCGCAAGTATGTTATCCTCCTCGGTTTTGCAAGCTTTGGGTTCTCTCGAGCTTGTTTCTGCATCGCATGAGATGTTGGATTTTGAAAGAAGTCCTAGTGAATATTTGGGGATTCTTCCTCAGTTACCTATCTCATTAGGTGGGAAGATTGTCCTTGTCGATGTTATAGTGGTGCAACGCCCATTAGATTTTAATATGCTTATCGGGCGTGATTATGTATATGCTATGAACGTTGTGGTATCTACGCTCTTCAGAGTGATGCATTTCCCTCACAATGGAAGCATTGTCACTATCGACCAGCTGGAATCTGATAATCACCATCATAATTCGGCCTTAGTTCATATTTCCCCTTTATATGTTCCTAGTGTTTGCGTAGACTCTACCTCACCACGGGTTAATTATGTGGCGTCTTATCCTCAATGTTCAATTTCTTCTGAGCAAGAACTCGTTCACTCATGTTTTCCTTCTCGATACATGGTCTCGACAATTGATATGTTGATTTATCCAATGGGGGGATGGGAGCCCTTGCTACCCCCTCTTGGTACAAGTGATCTCGTCGGGATTACTTGAGAAAAGTAGCTCCTTAGAGTCTTCTTTAAGCCCTTTTCAGACTCTCTAAACATGAAAATATTGTCGAGCGATCTTGTTTCCCTTCAAGCTCGCCAAACTAAAATTTGAAGGCACATTTTTCCAACAGTAGTTTACCCCTTTTTCGGTCCGGATGGTCAATTGTACGAATAAAAGTATACTCTAGGAACCTCGATTCGCTAGAAGAGTATTCTCAGGTATAAGTTTAACCCTTTTTTGGGCCTGAGGGACTAAATTTATGAAAAAGGAACATTCTCCTTGGTTTTGGTTTATCACCTTTTTCGGGCCTCGGAGATTACTTACGAAAAAGGAACCCCCGTGGATTCCATAATTAAGCTCTTTTCAGAATCCCTAAAATTGAAAAGATCGTCGAGTGACCTTGTTCCTTCACACTCGTTAAATTGGTCCAGAAGAACATCTACTGGCATGAGTTTACCCCTTTTTTCCGGCATGTGGATTATGGAGGAAAAAGGTATGCCTCAGGAGATTCATCTCTCCGGGAGAGTTCTCCTCAGTAACTTTTATACTTTTTGGGACTAAGGGGAGTAAATTCAGAAAAAGACACTGAATCCATAGTTAAGCTCTTTTCAGACTCCTTAAAATTGAAAAGATTTCCAGGTGATCTTGTCTTTGTCACACTTGTTAAAATGGTTTTGAATAGACGTCTTTTCGGTGAAAGTTTACCCCTTTTTTAAACCGACTAGACTATTTCTGAAAAAGGTACCCCTTGGAGTCTTCTTTTACGTTTTTTCAGACTCTCTAAATGTGAAAAAACTATCGATCTTACCTTCTCTGGGCTCGTTAAAAACACATTGAAGGGGGGTTCATTATGTCTTGTTAATCGCCTTTGAATCTCTACGTCTTGGGCCTAATGTTGGCTCCATGTTTCTCTCAACTGAACCTTGGAAGCATGCCTTATACGCAAGCCTTGTAGCACTTTGCCTCTACAACTTGACACCTTGACCCATGGAGGAATTTTCCCCAAGTGTCCTTTTCTTGCACATGTCTCCTTGCTCCGAGCATTAGTGTGTTCCTTGCGCCTGGAACTAGTATTCTTACTTGTGACACTCGTTCCTCCTTTTTAAAGTAGCATTCTTTTATTCTTTTTCAAGCCTTTTAAAAATTTGAAAAAGACAAAAAAATAAAAAAATAAACACAAAAAGAGGGGACGGGAAATATATATTCTTTTTTGGCAGCACAATGAGTCTCCCTTGGACAAAGAATATCCTTTTATTTGTTCGTCAAGCATTGGGATCTAATATGACCTTAGGAAGTTGTTCTCGCTACATAAATCTTTGTCCTCCTCTGTTTGGTTACTCTTCCAAACACATGGAGAGTTTGCGTTACCTCCTGCATCGTGAACTTATGTCAATGTCATGCTGCCTGAGTCTGATCATCTTTCGTGCTTTTGTCCAAGGGAAGTTTCACCCAACCCAAGTCATCCTTTCTGTATTTTGTCTCTTGATCTCATGAACCGGCCATCCCGAAATTCCAATAAAGTCATAATTCAAAATCAACGAAGTTCTCTGCCTGGTCATCGAGATCCTCTTGTCTTTTCCCGACGAGCCGTCGAAGACCTCTGGGTAGTGAATTCGTACACTCACATTGTATTCCTATATGAGTTTTGAAGATCTTGAAGTTGTTTCTCGATCTATGAAGACCTCATCTCCAGCCATCGAGCGTTATTGGCTTCTTGAATATGGATACTATACTTGTATATCTTTGATTTTGAGATGTAGATCCATTGTGTATTGCTCGCGGCTACACTTTATATAGTTATATGACATGGATCTGCACTGTATTTGATTGGCATCCATGATTTATTTCATCCTAAGAATGGGTATGCCCGCCTCGGAGAGACAATTGTTATATTTGCAGATGGCACCTCCCGAACTCTGGTCCCAGGCTCACTCATTTCGTACATTGGTGAAGATTTTGTAATGTATTTCGGCCATCAGATGCTCTTCTAACCTCACACATTAGGAGGCATATGTTATAAACCTAAATTTCTCTACACATGCATACCTGGCCTTTGGCCCTCTTACTTGCATTTTTTTCCAAAGCACTATTGAGTTACTCTTCTAAAAAACCAATTTTTTGAAGATGTATGTGCCCTGCACCAATACTTCTCGCATACATATGCTAGATGCACCACTACAACCCACGTACATAAGCATGTTTCACCATTACAACCCGCATATACTTGCAAAAATTGCAAGGAATTCGTTGAGATTACGAGCTCTTGGGTAGCTTTCCAACTAATCCACCGCCTATAGCCCGTCACCCAACCGAATAACAATCATTTTTTCATATAAAAGGAGGTGTTGGGGTCTCATTCCATATCTATACATAAGAACAATGAAAATTTTTCTGTTTCACATCCCCTCCTTGCCCAAGTTATTGCATCCCTTTTGTGAGAATTGCCTCAACATTCCCCAATGAGCCCTTCTTCCTCCATCAGAACCCATTCACTTCCCAAGAAGAGATCAGAAAGTTGAGAGGATAAGCCATACAAAGGTGCACTTGGACCTTGGTGAAGAGGAGTTCGGACCAAGTTCGTGGAGCAGTAGTCGACTTTGGTTGTAAAGGTATAATCATTGAGTTATTAATAAAAGAATTATTTTTCCTGTCCCAAATCATGGTGTAATGGATGCTTTCATTGGTTTATGTTTTGAAATTCTAACATATAACCCTAATTTGTATATGGAATAGTGTGCTTGTCATTTGTTGTTTGTCAATATTTGGATGCAGGCCAGCCTTGGGAGGAGGCTTGCAATCAACAAATATTCCAAGTGGGAGGGGATCATCACCGGACGTAGAGTAGAGTTATAGTTACCCGATCCCTCTCATCTTTGCTTTTCTTGTATGAGTTTTGGTATGTTTGGGGTAGTTATAGAAGTAGTTGACTTTTAGACGGTTAATTGATCTACCTACATTTTGAACTCTGGTGTAGTCATAGGGGGGGTTTTCCCACTAGCACATATTTTATGTGTATTTGATGCATGATTGGTACATATTTGGTTCATGGTTGATGCACTCATTGATGGTATAGGTTGTGGTACAGGTTGGTGCATGGTTGATGCACTTGTTTATGGTATGGGTTGATTACGGGTTGTTTGGTACAGGTTGGGTCATGGTTGATGCACTTGTTTATGGTACAAGTTGATTACAGGTTGATTGGTATAGGTTTACAGCAGTATATCCCACCGTGATAGTGTGACAGTGGTTCCATCATTCTACTTTTATTTTAGGGTGGTTGGACGGGGCAAGGGCAGGCGGTTGTAGCCACCTTCCGGTTGTAGCCGAAGAACATAGGAGGTTGTAGCCTCCTTCTAGTTGTAGCCAGAGAATTGGGGAGTTGTAGCTTCCCTCGGGTTGTAGCCTCAGAAACTAGGGGGTTGGAGCCTCCTTCCAGTTGCAACTGGAAAACAAAGGATGTTGGTGCTTCCAATGAATTTAATTCTTAAAGACATATAAGAAAAAACATTATGTGGTTTTCTCCCGCTTTATGTTTCCACGTAAAAACATGGGTGTACTATGTATGTGTATGATTGATCATTTGTTCATTGGTTATTTACTCTACAACTATTGGATGATAATGCTACACTGATATAACACTTTCATTTTGTGGTTAAAAGGGATTAAATTGCTCTATTATTGATTCACCCCCCCTCTCAGTAATCCAACAGGTAGTTGTCCTTGAATCCTTTGGATTTTCGTTGCCCTATTTCTTTATGTTGAGAACCTTCTAGCCAAGTCGAACTTGGAATTTTTGTAATTCCATCTAATCTGTCCTATCGGTGCTTGCTTCCACTTAGGCAATTATGTCCCAACTTTACCTTGCCAAAACACTTCCATCATCTTGGAATGAGGTACTTTATATCATTCCATCACCTTTATACAACAGTATCCTCTGACTAGCTTAACCATTAACATTATGGCATCCCTTGCCATCACTCTAGTTATCCATTGGCTTTTCTCAAATTTTAAGTAGTTTTCTTCACTTCATTGAGTAATTCATTGTGAAACCCTACTTATCCACTCAAATACCAAATTGCTTCCAATGGAATGATGTATTTCTCCATTGGAAATTTTAAGTGAATAACCTTTATTACACTATCCCTTGAATTATTTATACATGTGTCATGCTTCCACTGCTCACCTGATAACAGAAGTGGCTTCCTTACACTTAACACTTTTAGAAAAAAGTGGCTAATTCCTGGCTAGGAATTATTTTTTAGGCATTCCTATGCTTGCACATAGAAATGACTCACCCATCCCATGAGTCACACATCATCTCTTGAGATTCTTGCTTTATTTTTGCAACAATATCTTTTGTCATCATTTCATTTCTATCTTCAAGATTAAGAAGCCTTACTTTACCTTTATGTTCCCATTAGTGACATTCTTCACCTGTTGACTTCATGTTTCATGTCAGACTACTTGTTGCTATGTATTTGTAATTCATTTAGACTCTATAGTAGTTGAATATTAAAATGACTCTACTTTCCCTAAGCCTTTTACCAACTTTTCATTTCCTGCCTTGTAGTTATGCACTTCCCTCTACAAGCTCTTTATTGCCTCAACTAAATCTACAAGATCTACCCTACTTCCATGTACATTGGACCTTGGAATTATAATCTGCAACTGACCCACACAATATTCATTTATATCATCTGATATTCTTGTTAGAAATACCTTGATACAACACTCTCTGCTTGGGTGTTCCCTTTCTCATCAACAATACCCTATTATTATAGTTTAGCCCCTTATTCCATTACTAGTTCGTTAAACTTCCAAATGTTCCTCGCTACCTATGCACATGTGTCATCATGAGAATCAACACTCTTTCTAACCCAATACTCACCTTTGGCAAGTACCTTTAAAATATGAAAATATTTTTCCAAAATTGAAATTATTAGGAAGATCTTCATTTTTGAACAATTCCATGGTTCACAGCATCCAATTTCCCCTTTTCCTGCAGTTTTATAAACAACTAGATGCTTCCTTAGAGAACTTAATCATTTTATCATGCTTTCCTCTGGATTACTTTTCCAATGGCTATACTCATGCCCTATTTTTATTTATGAGATGAAATTTATGGTTCTCTGAAATCAACAGTTTCGCCCCTTTTTGCACCTGTTTCATTGTTACAATAAATCTGAAAGGCTATCTTCTACCACCTGTAAAAATAAATCTGGTTAGAACCAGAAAAACATTTGTATCGGGTGTAGATAGAGTTTATGGTTGTGAACACACATCAACTTTCTTATTTGGAAACTGATGCTCCAATCAAATTCTGTATAAATTTGGAATTGATGACTTGGCACTTTTTCATCTTCTCTGAACTTATAATTTTTATCCAAAACTAGCTATCTCCCAAGAAGAGAAAAATTGGGAAAACCTACCTCAATTTTTTTTTATCTAGATTGATGTGTAGGTAAATTGTTGACTAATTAAATTTTTCTATATTAGTGATCTGGGGTCCCTTTTCCTCCTTTGAAGATTTCAGAAATCCCTGAAACACGCACACGAATAGTGTATTTTTCCCTATTTGAGTATCCCCACACCAACCCTATTGTAATTTTTCTAGGATCCTAAATAGGTATCTTCATTCCTTCTTTTTGGACTCCCTATAAAAATTTCACCTTCATCTCGGCCTCGGTTACTGAGCACAACCCGGATCTTTAAAAATAATTAATTTGTATTTTTCAGTAAATTGAAGCATAATTGGCCCATGGCCATCACTGAAACATTTGTATCCCTCTTCACTATGGACATACCCCTTAAATATCATTTGAATCGGAGTTAAATTTATCTTATTATGGACAAAACAAGCTTTTATCTCTAGACGTTTTTATAGAAACTATCATTTTGTTGATGTGGAAATATTGGCTGCCATGGCAAGGCGCATGGCTTATGATGTCCACATATCATCCCCTAATTTGACCATGTCATCATCCTCCTTTCCCTTCATTTGTGATCGGCTTATTTTTTACACAGGTGATCGATGATTTCCTTCATCGACAATCTTTGAAAAAGTCACTACTTCATAGAATTTCGTTGAACCTTGAAAACTCCATCAACGATTGGAAATTTATTTCATCGACAATTTACGAAAAGGTCCCTACTTCATAATGTTTCATCAAATTTCAATAAGCTCCATCGACAATCTATGGTTTTCTTCATCATTGATTGACGAATTCCTTCGCAACAATGATTGGTGGATTCCTTCACATCGACGATCGACAGTTTCCTTCGCATCAACAATCGACGATTTCCTTCACATTGATGAATTCCTTACTTCGCAGAATTTCACCGAACTCGAATCACTCCATCGGTGATCGATTATTTTCTTTACATCAATGAATTCCTTACTTCGTAGAATTTCACCAAACTTTGAAACTTAGAAGTTTTTTTACTAAATCTAGGATGAATATGCGTTGATGATCTCAAACTCAAATGTAGTCTCGGTCGTCAATCCACTAAACGTAGTCAAGCCCGTGGATTAATCTCAACCATTTATCACAAAATATAATGTGATATGTATCTTTGATTCTCAAAACATCGCCAAGCTTCGCCAAAATCTGAAAAATCCATAAGTGATCAGTGATTTTGTTTAATGAACGAACTTTGTTTAGACATTGCCAAAATTTGTTGAACTCCAAAAAGCTCCAAACCTGTAGATGAATCTTAGTCATCGATCTCAAAATAAAATGCAATCTCATCCATTTATTCCTCAAACTCTATGCCATGACCTCTACCTTCTTCCACCATGGTGCTCCCAACATGGACCCTATCAGTCCAGGTCACAAGTACAGTCCATGTCATCATCTGTATGGAATTTTTCAAAAATCCCGAAAATTATATTTTTTTTCGAAAATTTATTTTTTTGGTCACCATGGAAGCTCTGGACTTAGCTTTTGAAGGCTGAACTTGACCTTGAAACTGTCAATTTGGAATCCCTTTTCCAAATCGTGTGCGTACTTCCCCAGAATTTGGGAATTTCACTCTAAAATTTACCATTCTTCCCAAATACGACACAGAACAATGAATTTCTCGAACTACTCTAGTATTTGGCCCATATGGGTCTGGTTTTGAACCAAAATCTATGATACCAATTTGTAACATCCCCATTACCAGCAAAAATGAAAATTTTCTTTGATACCAATTGTAAAATGCCCTCACCTATTGAATATGAAATTAAAATGCCCTGATGCAAATAAATTAAACACAGGGAAGTAGGCCCATAATATTTCACATCATCTACACCATATTTAAAAACACATGAGTGCATACATATCAGCAAACACACGACATTCATATAAAACCATTTACACAATAGAATTACACAATAAACATAACGTAAAACATATGTTTAACTAGTTGAACCAACTCGTTCTGTATAAGGGACATTCCTCCTAGCCATAGGTTTGTTGTTCATTTTCTCTTAACAACAATCCACCCTCAAACTGAGGTTATGATTCCATAAGGAGGTATGGCCCTCTTTGTTGTCTCCTCTCCAAATTCAGTAGCCCAAAACTCAAGGTTCTACTCCAAAAACAGTGCCAATCCACTAGCTCTCTTCCCCTCAACCTTCACAACCCAAGGAATGGAATCCCCCTTCTCTGTCATGCAGTCCCTCATACCTGCCCACTTCCCTCCAAGGAGCATGTGCATATTTGGATAGGAAATATCATAGATGGGGACTCTAGGAACTCTCAGTTTCTCCAAGAGTGCTCACAACATCCTTCACAAGGCTCTTGAGCCATTTCCTCAATAGTAAAATACATAACAGGATCACATCCCGATTTACAGGCCAAAGCCCCCAATTTCAGCATAAACACAACCCAAAAATGGCTTTCTTCAAGCATTGAATGGTTGGTGTTCTTTTCCAACACTCAACTCCTCGCTTGTTTCCCAAAACCAAAATGTGAAAATTGTCCTCCCTTCCTACTCAAATTTCCTTTGTTTCCCTTGCTTGCTTGACTCTCACTCTTCCCAAAAAGGATCACTTGACTCAAACATTTCCCTCATGCTTACTTGTACTCAGCCCATGTTTTCATAACTAGGTGAGGTGACTCCCTCACCCAACCCCTTACATGAATTCAATGATTGAGTGTCTAACATGTCGAAGAAGGATTAGATGGTAAAAATACATTAACTTAGAAAAATGTAATGGGTTTTCCCTTAGACCCCCATTTCGCCCCATCTCTTGTGGAATCATATCCCCCCATCATTATCATCCCTCTCATATCACAACTAGTGATTACTTTTATTAATAATTCATTATACAATTTACACAGCTCATCCCTCGACCATATTGATCAATGCAAGCTCTTTGTCCTGAGACATCTTGGCTCACCAGCCTAATTCACATTTGCGTGATTACATTATAATTTACGAGGATTAAAACTGGGGATGTTACAACATGGAATATAACGGTGCTAGTGTGAATTGTTGTAAATTGATAGTTTAGTATAAATTTTGTATATGATGGAATAAATTATTTGAAATTATTTCTCCTTCATAAGTAAAGTCAGCATGTTCAACACCATCTAGCAATGTTCTTCAGGGATGAGCTTTTTTCATGGTTCTCAAGAATACCACTCGTATTCCATCGACACTAACTATAGTAGGGAGTATAAATCTTATAGAATTGAGGAAAAAGGTGACAACAAATGTTGAGCAGGTCATAGGCCATGTTACTATCCAAACCTTGACTTTATGTGATAAAGTCCTAAGCACGTGTAAGACACTAGGGGTAAGGAATAAGGTATACCCATTGTCACCATGATAGCTCCTTCACTCTCTTTAGAGCATCTCTCCCTTGGCACAAGGGGAATCCCTAAAAAACACTAAGTCCAATGTATAATGATAATAAGAAATGGGAATTAGACTTAGGAAACAAAGTTTATTTATGATTTACTCCTGAATATTATTTCATATTTGTAAAACAACAAATAAAAGAGTTGATTTTAAAGTTTTTATGGGGTGGTTGAAATGGAGACTAGTGCCTAAACCAATCTTGGGCATATGGAGTCAAAGGATCAATATTAGAGGATTATTATCCTTAATGATAAGGACATGACAAATATGGGATGAACATGCTACAATTAGCCTTATTTTGTTGTTTTGAAATGCACAAAATTTAATTGGATGATCCCTAATGAATGCACACCTATTAAAATGTACATGTGAATGTTCCTATCAATGGACATGCACTTGAAATATCTCTAATAAAGATGATGTATGCAACATTATCATTTCCAAAAATAAAACATCAAAGACATCTAAGAGGGGAAGACCAACATTTAAACATTTCTAAAGGAGTAGTATTACCTATAAATTATCCCTTCAACAAAATTTATTTTCAAGCATTTCCAACATCACATTCATCGAGTTGAGATCCAAAACAAATGCCTCACATCAACAAGAAATATTCCACTGAAATTTGAAAACCTTCAACAATTCTTCAACAATAGTTATCCAGAGTATTCACTCGAACTTTCAACAACCATTACAATAGGAGGGATCTCCTCCTAAATATAGTTAGAGCTCAAAACCCTCATACAAAAAATAATAATATTCAATATCTAGATCCATGATCTCTCCTAGGAAAACATTAAGGAAACTATCATCTAACAAACTCCTAAAGACAAGTCAACAATGAATAATGAAATTTGATAGATAAGGGTGGACATGCCACTTGTTCCATCCTCAAGAAAGTTGTTTCCTTGATTTATTTTTATTTTTGACCATGTAAATCCACTAACAATGTCATGTGAATCCTCCTTGTAGGGTGTGTTCATCAATATTCCCTCAACAAATGTGTTAAGATACCATAATAGAGGATCTCTCCACCAGTCCACGATATAAAATATTAGTAAGAGCCAACCATACTCCTCAAAATAACCAATATGGTTTGGACATATTCTCCAAATATATGACTAATGTGCCCTCCAATGTGCAAGAGACATAAAATAATGTGCCAAACTTTAGATCCATGAATGAAGGAGGCCTCAAACCATGTGATAAAGAATAGATCCATGGGATTGATCCTCAAAATAAACTCTAGATCCACCAAATAAGGTAGGTTGCCTAGGAAAATGCACAATGAAGAGTGGTTATGCCACATTATGTGTGTCAGTGAACAAGTATCAAGGGAGTTCTCTACATAAGTGAGTCAACCATATCAAGAACACATCCAAATGCTAGAAAACCCACATAATCTAGGGTTCTCACCCATCCATTTAAAAATAACATGAAGAGCCCACCAATATAGTCATTGGTAGGATAAACCACCTAGGATCATATGCATATGTGGTTCACACCACTAGATAAGCCATAAGGCATAATAAATAATACATAAATGAGAGAAGTAGACCTCCTATAGCCAAGGTTCTCCACCTAGTAACCATGATGGTACAATCTCTAAGGTGATCACTCTAGGGGCCAAGCACCAAATGAAAAACTAAACAACTTTCACTAAAATTCCTTGGCAGCCACAAAGTGGTAAATAGATTAATTGTCACAAGGAAAGTGTGCACAAGTGAAAATTCCACTCATCCATCCAAAAGCTCAACTAAAGATAACCTGTAATCATTTGACATTTGTGATGAAAATTGAAAATAGATGATAATCCATTATGTACATGCATCCACATAGGAAAATGATGACTCTAGCACCAAAATAATCCAAATCCACCTTTCTTGGGGAATTCTTCAAAATGGTACATGGCCTCACACAACATGAGGGGTAATAACTAGCTCCATATGGGGACATGCACTCTAGAAAGAACTCCAAAATTTGTAAACAAATGTAGCAAATCACCATAAAGAAGTGAGAACATGTGGTGAGAAAGGTGCAATACTCTCATCTTGAAACCCCACATAAGGAAATAAAACCAATAATCATAATGTCCATAAATTCTAATACATTACATCAAAAACAACTCTAAAACAATTCATGAGCTAAAATATCAAAGGGAACATGAAATGAATTGATTATCTCTAATATAATTCTCATAAAAGGTTATTACTTTCTTGCTTTATTAATCTACTTATGGCACTAGACGACATCAGAATAACAAAGCTTTAATTTTTTCCCATTCCTGAACAATTGCATCTTTTCTTCATCCACGTGACTGAGGTATAAAGAATTTGCATCAGGGACATCTTCAATTTTGTAGGGACTTAACCATAAATTGTCAAATTTTCCATACTTTCATGGTTTGTATCTTTTTTAATTCCACATTAGGGATGGGCCCCCCTTTTGTAGAACCCTCTGATGAGCCCTTTTTTCAAATATCCCTTTGATTTTCTCTTAATTTTCAACCAAATTGTCAAATTGCTTTCATCAATTCTCCTCAAGCTCCACCAATGGATTCACCCTCACTTCAATTGCCTCTTAATTTTTTGTGAAGTGATATAATAATTGGTACACTAGAATCTTTAAATGAATGGGAAATGTAACATCCATCTCGTATACCAATTCAAATGGGATTTTTCCTATAACTTATTTCGTCATGATTCAATATACCCATAAAGCATGCTTGATTATGTTATACCAACACTTCTTATTATTTCCCATAGTCTTCTTTATTATTTCCATTTGGTTCTTGTTAATTGACTTAGCCAAATCATTTCCTTGTGGGTAATAATTGGATGAATGGGATATGATAATGCCATAATTAAAATACAATTTTTCCAAATATGTTGAGCTAAATTCCTTGGCATTATCAGTAATGATATTTATTGGGACACCAAAAATATTGATTATTTTATCCTCTAGAAACTCCATGACCACTTTGTTGGTTGAAATTTTTGTGGGTATCACTTCAACCCACCTAGTGAAATAATCAATGGTTTTTATGATCCATAAAAAACCATTGCTAGATTTTTCTTTGAATTTCCCAATAAAATCCAAGCCCCATTGTTGAAATGGTGCCTCCATAACCACTAGTTGCAAAGGTACCAAATGTTGCCTCCCTACAAATAATTGACAAGGTTGACATGACCTAACGAAACCATGGACATTAGAAAATATTGTTGGAAAATAACACCTTGCTCCCAAAATCTTGTGCGTTGTCATTATATTTTCATAATGTCCTCCACACAATTATGTAAGAAACTATGTCATGAGTCATTTGGCTTCAACATCATCAACACATCTGAGAACTAATCCTTCAATATTTCTCCAACCTAAACCTATATGGACATGATTTGAAGCTTTCAATATTAATGCTCATCTCTTGTGATCTACTAAATGGTATGGACATGATAATATTTTTCAAATAAGAAACAATGTTTGGATACCAATCATGCTACTCTAATTCCTCCATAATTGTAGAAACCATTTCAGGGCCATCCATTTTTGGAGGTTTAGCTGGTGAAGTAAATTTTGTAGCACCCTTTGCAGCCATGTGAGAAAGTAATAATTATCATATTTTTCCTCTTTATGACAAATTTTGAATCACCAAAAATAGATCTTCCAATCAAAATTTATGCCAATTATAAGTTATGTACCTTTCAAACCCTAATTTGGAGAATGTCTAGATGTCTGACCTTTGTCCTGTTATATCTCTGAAATTTAAGCCCTTCTAAGTCTTAAATTTTGTCTTGTAGTAATTTGATATGATTTCTTAAAATCCTAAAAATTCCACAGTCTACAACTTCATTGAAAAATGGTATAGAAAAAATTCCAAAATGACTTGTTTAAGACTAATTTCAGAACTAGTCAAAAACCCTAACTTCCACATGATATATCTCATAAAATATAATAAGTCAAAATATGAAAAAAAAATTGCATGTAATTCGAAATGTCTCCTTAGGATTCTAAAAATTTCAGAGTTTGAAACTTCACCAAAAAAAAAAGTTATAATGAAAATTCCAAGATGAATCTTTTAAAACAGATTTCAGGATTAGTCACAAACCTTACTTCCATACACTATATATATGAAGTTATAGTGAGCTAGAATATTAAATTGTGACCACCTATACTCTGATACTTCTTCTCAGTCTCCACAAAATCTCACTATCTGAAACTTCCCAGAAAAAAATTTATAGCAAAAATTCCAAGATTACTTTTTTAATATTGATTTCAATATTAGTCACAAACCCTATCTTCCATAGGCTATATATCTAAAATTTTAGCGAACCAGAAATTGAAATTTTGATCACCTATACCCTAATATTTATCCTTTGTTTCCTCAATTTCATTGTCTGAAACTTCCCCAAACAAAATTTATAGCGAAAATTACAAGATGTCTTGATTGAAGGAGAAAAACCCCAGGATTGTAGTCTTTGATACCAAATGTTAGGAAACAAATACCAAAATAGATTGAAAATATAAATAGAATAAACTCCACGCCTTGAGAAATAGATATAAGAATTAAATATAAGCCTCTTTGAATGGGCAACCTCCTTTTACAATAGAAAAAATGTACAAGAATGACATGATATACTCTAAAACTAGGTCTCCTTAGTATATATACATGTGACAAAGGGTACAATTGAAATTAAAGGGTCTAGTTGATAATAATAATATAAAAATAGAAATATAGCTCACTATCTAGGGTTTTACATGGGGTTTTATGCTTAACATGGGGCTTTGTTTAGGGATTAATATAGTCTTTTAACTTCAACATCGGCAACACATCTGAGAAATAATGCTTCAAGGTTTCTCCAATTAAACCTCCATGGACCAAACAATATTTGAAGCTTTAAATATTAATTCTTTTCTCTTGTGATCTACTAAATGGTCTGGACATGATAAATTTTTCAAATAATAAACAATGTTTGCATACCAATAATGATACTCTAATTCTTCCAAAATTGTAGAAACCATTTCAGGGTCATCCATGTTTAGAGCTCTTTAATTTCCTTCAATTAGCGTCTTTTCCAACCCTTGTCCCTCAATCAGTTTAGTTGTCCTAATTTCTAGATCATACTCCTAAATTTTGGATCCAAGTTTTCCTATGATACCTAGGAAATCTTGTTGCACCAATATGTCTTTTACAATTGGGTGAGGAACATAAGCAATAATTTTGGAATATCTGAAATTGCTTCTAAAATGTTTCAATGATTGAACCAGAGAATAATCTTGATTCTCCATGATGACGTACCTCAATTATGCACCTCTAAATGCCTTGATAATAAAATAAATAGGTTGTTCCATTTTTTTTCTCATTCGTTTGCATAGCACTCCTAGTATAGTATCCTTTGATTCAAAAGAAAATATGTTTGAACTCTTGGAATAATCAAGCATTACTAAGACTACCATTGTCACAATAGCTTCTTTTCTCTTCCAATATCCCTTTATGCTTTCATCATCTCATTGAAATTCACAATTTTTCTTCAACAAATTTGATATAGGTTTGGTAATTTATGCAAATTTGGGAATAAGCCTCATGATGAAATTTATTCATCTAAAGAAAAATTGCATTAATTTCTTTCTTTTATGAAATGGGACTTTGTTAATTGCTTCTATCCTAGCTAGATAAATATTAATACTTTACTTGTCTTCATCGAATGTCCAGATGAGGGTTTTAGCCTCGCACCCAGCCACCTCCCCTGCAACTGCTACGAGTATGGAAACCGAAGGAGGGGGGCACTCGACCCCCTCCTACAGCACCATCACGACCAAGGAACAGGGCCCTAATCACTTCAAATGGCCGACTTTCGAGCTCCCAGAAGAAATGCGGCAGATAATGTTGGAGGAAGAAATGTCGAAAGAGAAGCCGATGGAAATCGATCCCAAAACCAGTCAGCCAAAAACTATTCATACCTTGGAACTAGTAAAATGCATTCTGCAAGCCCCAATCACCCCCAAATACATCATCATCTCTCCGAGAATTGAAGACCAGAAGTAGTATATGAGATATTTTTCACTGATAGGGAAATTCTTGGGGCTATGGCCCTCGGAAAAAGACCTGGTCAAATGGATTCAACACTGGTGGAAGTCAAAGGGTCATTATGACCTCCAACTTGGATCAAAAGGCTTCTTCACAATAATACTGCACAACCTGGAGGACAGAAATCAAATCTTCGAAGGAGGGTCATACTTCTACAACTCGTCAGGCCTCTTCCTCTGCTTCTGGACGAAGAGATTCATCTTGGAAAGGGAAGACTTCACATATGCCTCGGTCTGGCTGCGACTATACTCACTCCCACAGGAATTCTAGCTTGAAGAGATCCTAGCAGGAATTGGCAACACCATTGGAACCTATGTCAAAGCCTCAGAGGTGACAAGACGACAAAGGTATACCCCTTATGCCCACATTTGTTTTTATTTGAATATCTCTAAACCCCTCCCCAGAGCCATTACCCTAGATTATCAAGATGAAGAATGATCCCAAACCCTTGACTATGAGCACATCCCCTTTCACTGTCACAAATGCCACAAACATGGGCATCTCTTCCACGAATGACCTTTAAATAACCTTACCAAACCTTCCCAAGAAGACCCTGACAAACCCAAGGCTGGTTTCACCCAAGTCACGGGTCAACGAAGACACCCAACTAAAAAATCCCCAGCTCAGACCACCCCTGGATCCCCTACCAAAACTTCCTTTGAAGCCCTTCAAACCACTTCGGATACCCCCTCCTCCTCAACCACTCCACTGACAGCCCCAACGACCGACACTAACCCCGACCTTCTTGACCACATTGTCTCAACTCCTTTGCAAGTCATTGTCACTGAGCCCTCTCTCCCTGAAAACCTCGGACTCGATATAGGAGATCTAGATCTGGACCTAGAGGATCAGGAGCTCGCATGTATAGATATGGCACATCTGGAACAAGCCTATCACAAGCAACAACTCTACACCATCCCACAAGACCAACTGTGGAAATTCCACAAAGTCTTCCTCAACTTCTCGGCAGGGGGATCAGCCCGAGCCAACTCGAATCTAGGAATCTAGAAAGGCACCTTGAAGGAACAACGAAAACCTGCAAAAGATGAGAAAAAGAGAGGATTAAAGCCAAAACATCAACTCATTCAAGATGTTGGTAAATTCCTAGTCAACTCGGGCCAAATACATCTTATCTCGAACAGCTTCCCTCCCCTCCAAACCCCATCGTCCTCATGAAGATAATATCCTGGAATATAAGGGGTCTTAACGCCAAGAGAAAACAAGGTTTTCTCAAAGAGATAATAAGGAAGGATCAACCAGACATATTTCTCCTACAGGAAACAAAATGTGTAGGAGAGGAAGCTTCCTCCACTCTTCAAAAATGTTGGAAGTAGGCCCAGCAGGTGGTAGTGGATTCTAGAGGGACAGTCGGTGGCTTAGCAATACTCTGGAATCCAAACACAGTTATTTTGAATGACTTCTTCACTTCCAAATGGACCATTACCGCGTCCTTCCGCCTCATTGGCTCAAGCAAATAGGGCTACATTACAAACGTCTATGGTCCTCCTCGACCAGGAGACAACGCAGCCTTCCTTCACCATTTGGATTGGATAGCTGAACATATTGGACCCCATCGTTGGATCCTTGGAGGAGACTTTAACATGATCACAGGTCTGGAGGAAAAAACGGGGGCACTCGCATCTTGGGAAATGACAGTGAGCTTTTCAAACACACCATTGACCTACTGAAACTCATTAACGTTGGCATAGATAATGGACCCTTCACCTGGTCCAACAGATGCTCAGGGGCGCAGCACGTATCCAGCAGACTGGATCACTTCCTCATTTCAGAAACCATAATGTTGGATAATCTAGCCTGGAATGCCACAATCATTGAAACTCCGGGGTCGGACTATTGGCCGATACAACTAACTCTCAACATTGAGGGCACCCCAGGCAGAAAGCCATTCCACTTTGAAAAATTCTGGCTAACACACCCAGACTTTCAAACAAATATTCAGCAATGGTGGGAAGAGGTTGCCATACAAACAAGCACCCTGATGTATAGATTTCAACAGAGGCTCAAAAACCTCAAGCTTCAACTCAAATCTTGGAACAAGACCACCTTTGGAAACACCTTACAAGCGCAGGTAAGTCTCAATCAAGAAATGCAAACCCTCCAACAACAAATTCGCTCCCAAGGACTGACAGACTCCCTAAAGGAGTAGAAATTAAAACTACGCAACCAGATCGCAGAAAGACAGAAGCATGAAGAGATACTCTGGCGAAAAAAATCTTGCATCCAATGGTTAAAAGAGGGGGGGGAATACCAAATTATTCCACAAATCCATGATTCAGCGTAGGCACACCAATCGCATCACCCATCTGGTCTCGGAACAAGGGAATGAAATTCAACATCATGCAGACATAGAAAAAGAACTGCTTACCTACTACAAAAATATTCTCGTGGAACCCCCAATCGACAGGAAGCAATCCATGGATGCAATCCTTAGAAACATTCCCAAGAAGGTAACCAAAGAGAAGGATGAGGCACTCATGAGACCAATCACTCGAGAGGAGGTCGACCAATCTCTCAGGGATACCCCACTGGGCAAAGCCCCAGGACTAGATGGTTTCACCTCATACTTCTTTCACCACTGTTGGAACATCATTAGAGAAGATGTCTGGGAAATCATCGAAGACTCCAGATGCTCCAGGCAGGTTCTTCAAGCCCTCAACACGATCTTTCTCACCCTCATACCCAAAGAAAACAACAGTACCTCCCCCTTGCACTTCAGGCCTGTCTCCCTTTGTAACGTCATCTACAAGCTCCTCATGAAAATCCTTGCAACTCGACTCAAACCTATACTTATGTTCCTCATATCCTTGGAGCAGTCTATTTATGTGGAAGGCAGACAAATTTTGGATAGTGTCATCCAGGCACACGAAATCATCCATTCGCTACACTCAACAAAAACTCAAGGTATGCTCCTAAAACTTGATCTCTCTAAAGCCTTTGATAAGTTAATTTGGAGCTATTTGAGATCAAACCTTCTTGCCTTTGTCTTTGACCCTACATGGGTCTCCTGGATTGTCAATCTTATTTCCTCAGCCCTATTTTCCATTCCCATCAATGGTGTTCCGACGAAACCTTTCTCCCCATCACGAGGAATAAGGCAAGGTTATCCACTCTCACCTTTCATCTTCATCCTCATGGCAGAAGGACTGAGTCGCACTCTCAAGGCAGCCATCACTGAAAACTCTCTCTCTGGTCTCACCCCCCATGGCATCTACCCCCTATGTCCCATAGTCAATTCATGGACGACAGTATTCTCATGGGACTTTCTACCACCAAAGAATCTCTACGTTTCAAATCCATCATCAACCTCTTATGCGAAGCCTCGAGAATGTAAATGAACATGACCAAATCCCAAGTCTTCTTCTTCAATACGCCTCTTGAGGTACAACACTACCTCACCCAAATCTTGGGCTTCACCTGTCGTACCCTCCCCTCTGTTTATCTGGGAATCCCCATCATTGATAACCCTCTAAGAAATTCTTCCTGGGAATCCTTACTTTCCACTTTCTGCAATAAAATCTCCTCTTGGACCTTTCGTTCCCTCAATCTGCCTGGACGCCTCATCCTTCTGAAATCAGTTCTTCAAGCCCTCCCAGTCTATGTTTTTTCTTCCCTTGCAGCCCCTAATTTTATTCTCAACACTCTAAGAAAAATTCAAAGAAGATTTCTCTGGTAGGGAACCAAAGAGGGGAGAAAATTCACTCTGGTAAGCTGGAAAAAAGTATGCAAACCAAAGATCTTAGGGGGCCTTGGCCTCAAGGATCCAGCCATACTCAACAAAGTTCTCAGTGCAAAAATCTAGTGGTACTAGTTAAAGAAACCCCAAGATATTTGGGCACACCTCTGGAGGAAAAAATATACCCCCACTTTCCCTGAAACAGAGATCATTAGATGGAGTGGGAAAAGCCCAAGATCGCTTATCTCGAATGCGGCCAAAAACAATCGGGGACTTATCACAGACCACTCATTCTGGGAATTACAAAATGGTTCGTCAACACGTTTTTGGAGTGATTCTTGGCAAAAACTTCCAGCCCTAAATACTGATCTGAACCTCACCTCCCTCATTCCGTTCACCACTGAAGCGGGACTTACCAAAGTACAAGATTACTAGATCCCAGATATGTCAAGGGATATATGGTGCAACTGAAAGAATTCTCATGAGGATCTGAACATCCCCATTGATCTCAATATACAACCACTGCAAGATCACCTTAATGTGCGGAAAATTCTTAAACAACAAGACAATGACCTCCTCAAATAGGGACACTCCACCACAGGAACCTTTAACATCCATGAAGTGTATCTCCTAAGAGCAGGCCACAACTCCTCTCCTCGGGAAGAGATCTGGAGCAAAATCTGGGAAATCAAATCTTGGCCGAAAATCATCACCTTTCTCTGGCTTGTGGCGCACAACAGTATTCTCACATGGGACAATCTCAGAAAAAGAGGCTTCATCGGCCCCTCCAGATGCCATCTATGTGGATGAGAGGAGGAAACTCAAAATCATATCCTAAACCTATGCAACTACAGCTCAATCATTTGGGACCATAGTGCCTGCCTAATGAGAACCACAGACAGGAATCACACAGGACTCTGGGAAATAGTAGCAGGTTGGAGAAGCATGGCCTTTCAATCCCCAGTCCTCAACAAAATATGGCAACTTCTCCCGGGGTTTATTATATGGCATATTTGGAAATAAAGGAACAGACGAATCTTCCAAACATTCACCAGGACCTGGCAAGAATTCTGGACCACCATCCACTCCAATCTTAACGAAACCATCTCCATGCATCCCTGGACAGTTCAAGATCTAAACTGCCCCCCCAATGAGAGTCACATTCTCAACACCTGGAAGCTCATCCTCCACCCCACGATCTCCACTGATGTCCATTGTAAGCATATCCCCACCCATTGGGAAGTGCCACCCATAGGGTGCCACAAACTAAACTTCGATGGGGCCTCCAAAGGAAATCCAAGACCAACCGGATACAAAGTTGTCATACGCAACAAGAAAGGGGAAATCCTACATATCATAGCAGGGAACCTGGGACATAACACTAACAGCGCTGCAGAGGTCTGAGGACTCCTTGTTGGACTTCAAGTGGCAATAGAACAAGAGTTATTCCCCATCATAGTTGAGGGGGACTCGAAAATTTTCATCAACCTTCTCTCCCACCTCCTTAATGGGGCTGACCCAAAGAAAATTTCTCCGTGCTGGAGACTCATGACTGGGCTTATCAAAATCAACTCCATACTCCAACCACACTGAGTAATCGACCCCTCTCATGTTCGAAGAAAGGCGAATCAAGTAGTCGACCTGCTGGAAAATATTGGGGTGGAGATGGAAGAGGGAGTCTTCACGTGCTCCCCCACGTTGAATCCCTCTCATCCCACGGTTATTGCCTACAGAAACATAGCAAGCACCAAGGATTGGCCCCCGGATGGGGTGTTTCCAAGCGCAGAGGACAATCTGGACACGGGGAGGCCACCGGGATGGGAGGCCAGCCACCTGGCACCCATCTAGTCCCATCCCTCCTTCTCCGTATCTGCATGAACGTCAGCTCTCAACCACCAACCTTCATTCCTCCTATGTGCACCTCCATTCGCATAAGTTGAACGCTCTGGAAAGAAGGCGATGTCATGGCTCGAGCCGGACGCGGGCTTTTTCTAGGATCGCCTGCACACTCCTCGGCCAATTGTTTGTTGAGAACTTCACTCCCCGTCTCCAAGATCTCTGTGCACATTTTGGCCCTGCCCTAGTTCATCTACCATGTTCCCACCTCATCCTCCCTCTGCATTATTTTCGTCCTCTCTTCAATCTCTATCAACTCCTTCCCTAACCCAGCTCTCGTCTTCGATATGCCTCGTCCAAAGGGCAAGCCCGAGTGGGGAGCCGCTTGGTATGTGGCCAGGGGAAGAATTTTTCCCACCTATGATCACCCATTCGAGGTCAAGCCTCCCCCATCCACTCCTCCAGTGGATGATCCCATCAACTACCACCCCCCTGCGCTGAATTTTCCCCCCTTCACGGGCCCCGAGGAAGTAGCAGCTCACCCTCTTCCTCCAGATGTAGCTCCTCCCCCAGTCTTGGCTCCAATTATTGNCCCTCCCCCTCCACCTCAGACTCCCCGACCTATCTAGATGGTGGTTATAGGCACCTAGCACAAGACATGGACGCCATGAGAATTCTTCAAAGGGACCTGAGCGGCTTCAAATAGGACCTGAGTGGCATCAATCAGGACCTGAGGGAGCTTAAAACAATCTCGCTCGAAATGCACAACAGAGAGGCGGATCGTTGGAGCAGGGTTGACAAGTTGATGGCCGTCCTCTAGGATCTACGACAGGAAATGACGGAACGTGACAAGGGCAAGTCCCAGGCGCGAAGTGTCTACACTGGGCCCAGACTTAGTCCAGGTCTTTAAATTTCTTCTTGTTTCCATGTTTAGGCAGATTTTGGCTCACATGTAGCCAGGGAAGGCTGCCCGAATTTTAGTCTATATTTTTCTTACTTCTAAACTATGGTATTTTCCCTGCATGGCATGCACATGGCTCACCCCATTTTTTGAACAATCGACAGCGGTGGTTTCCCGAAAGGGCACCGCTGCCAAATATGATTCCAAACCATCCTTTTTCTGGCACTTAGGACAGCGATGGTTTCCTAGCTGGGCACCGCTGCCACGTTAGCTAGATCATTTTCATCTCATGTAATTGTTTCTAGGATCTAATATATCAACTAACTTACAAAAAAAAAATATTAATACTTTACTTTGACATAATGTGTTCAAGGAGTTTTCCTAAATCCACTTCGAAGAATAATTTATTTGGTTTCAAGGATATACTTTGCCTCCAACTTCTCTCAAAAACATATATAAGGTGATGCACATGGGCGCTTATGTCCTTTGAAAATATAGTCAAATCATCTTGGTATATTTCTTTGAACTTACCAATAATATCCTTGAAGGCATAGTCCATGGATCTTTGAAATGTGGATCCAAAATTTAACAACCCAAAAGGAATTTTGAGATACTCAAATGTTTCCCATGGTATAGTGAAATTCGTCTTATGTTGATCCTCCTTTTTTACTAATACTTGGTTGTATCCTGAAAAAAAATCTGACATGGACAACAAAAACAAATAATAAGAGAGACAACTGATTTAGATTCTTGAAGTCAACACATAGCCTAGTTTCATCATTATTTTTCCTCACTGCCACTAAGTTCACCACCTAGGATGAATCTCTAATAGGCACAATAATATGAGCAACCAACATCTTTTGGAGTTCATTTTGAACGACAAGAGGCAACTTAGGGTTTATATGTATTTTCTTTTGTTTGAATGACATCACCCCTTCTTTCAATAGGATTGTATGTTGAATGATGTCTCCCTTATAAGATTTGAGATTATCACATGTCCAAGAAAATACATCTTTGTATAACTACTTGATAACATTCTCTATTTCTCTCCTTTCTTAAACTGAAGCATTCTTTCCAATTTGGATGAGCTTGGGACTTTCCACGATCCAGTATTTATCTCAATGTTATCTTCTAGATTGCTTACCTCTTTTTTCTTTCTATACATATCATGACTAGAAAATATGTTTTATAAGGGATCATTAGAGAAATTTTGAGGTAAACAATGGGCCTCAAAATAAAAAAAAGTGTTATCAACATCAACTTTAAAAGAACCAATAGGATTCTAGATGATGATGTCAACCATAAGAGTAAATAGTTTTGGAGGGAAAGAAAGAGAACTACTTTTTTATTGCATTTTTAACTTAACTCCTTGTAGGTTTACTCAAATTTCAAGTGTAGGCACTTTTTGGATGTGGAATGGAATTTTTCATCGAACAAGTACCCACTCTGCATACTTTTGATAGAACCATAGTGAGATAACTGAAAACACACGGATAAAATAAAAATAAAATAAAATAAAATTGTTGTATTTCTAATTTATCTCAATGTGAGTCTATCAATAGTATGCAAATCGGGTACTCATTAGGAGCGAAATTCAATTATGCATCCCATGAGTACCTACACATGAAGTTTGAGTAAACTTATAAGAAGATAAGTCGAAAATACAATTAAAGAAAGTAATTTTCTTTTATTTCCTTTAAAAATTCATGACTTTTACTTTAGGAGGCCCATTTCAAACCTCAAAATTTCTCTATAATCAGTAATAGAGGAATTGAATCCTTTTTAACCATATAATACAAGTGTTATATCAATGAAGCATTATCATCCAATAACTGCAGAGTAAATAAGCAATGAACAAATGAACAATCATACACATACACAGTACACCAGTGTTTTACGTGGAAACCCAAATCGGGAGAAAACCACAGAATGTTTTTTCTTATATGTCTTGAAGAATTACATTCATTGGAAGCACCAACTTCCTTTGTTTTCCAGCTGCAAGTGGAAGGAGGCTCCAACCCCCTAGTTTCTCAGGATACAACCTGAAGGAATCTCCAACTCCCAAATTCTCTGGCTGCAACCAAAAGGAGGCTACAACCCCCTTTGTTCTCCAGCTACAACCGGAAGGTGGCTACAACCACCTGTCCTTGCCCCGTCCTGCCACCCTGAAGTAGAAGTCGAATGATGGAACCACTGTCACACTATCACTGTGAGATATACCATTGTAAACATGTACCAATAAATTTGAACCATGCATCAACCTGTACCTCAACATGTAATCAACTTGTACCATAAATAAGTGCATCAACCATGCACCAACCTGTACCAAACAATCTGTAATCAACCTGTACCATAAACAAGTGCATCCAAGTATGTACCAATCATGTGTCAACTAACCATCAACCATGACTCATCAATATGTACCAACATCATCAACTATACACCTCATGTATGTGCCAACTCATCAACTACTTGTCTCAACCATGTACTCAACATGTACCTCAACCAAAATCCCTCATCAATTTAATCATCCAAATCTGATTTGTAACTCTGTAATAGACCTGGTGTATATGATCACATTCCTGCAAACCTTCCTTAACTTTAACAACAAGAGACTAGCATTTTCATCAAACTTTTCTTTAGTCTCACATGCCTAGTTTTAGATTAGTCAACAACCCTAACTTGAAGTAATCATAACTTTGTAGCTGTAATGTATAAAGATCTGAAACTGATAAACAATGTTCTTCAGTGTGTTTTATGCAATTCCTCCAGATGTCACTACTTGGAACCTCTCAGAAAAGGAGTTATACAAAAAATGGCATACCTTGTTGAATTATGGCTTATTCTAGAGAGTGACCTTGTAGAGCGTGCCTTGCACGGAATATTTGTTGAATTGATCTGAAACTTAGAAAGCACCATCAAAAGAATTTATCCTTCCTTGCATTTCCGCCTTCTTTTCTTCACCTTACCTTAGAAATTCATCTTAGATATCCTTGATTACTTCAGACACCTATAGATATTCAATATGCTCAAGTGTATCTTAAATGAGAGAGCCTTGCCTCTTATTTATACTCTCCAAGTAGCTTCCTTAAAAACATCTTCTAGGTCACTCGACCCCACTTTCCTTATTTTAGGGTTAACCCACTTCTAATTTCTCCATTAAATTTATTATTGAAATAATTTATTTTGTATTCACTTTGAATTATAATACACTCATTAATTCACTTTATTATTTACCTTTTAAAATCTCTTAAACCACTTTGACTACTTTGACCTTTTGGGGCTTCTAAATGACATATGAGGGTCCTCCAACTTCGTAAAGTCGTAACTCTCAAACCGTGAGGAGTTATGTGACGTCCCACATACCACCAGAAATGGCATGACATGTATTATCCATATAGAATATTATTATCTAAAAATATATCATAAATCATACCATTACCCATCAAACAAACTTGGGTTCATTACCCAAACATGGGGTCTCCAACTTCTCATGGCCATAACTCTCTAACCATGAGGATTTATGTGACGTTCCACATACCATCGGAAATGGAATTACAAGAACTATCCATATAGGATAGTTTCCCTGACAAATTCAATGTCCTTCATCTCATTATTCCACAATTAAGCATGGGTTCTCTTACTCCGCAAAGCGTCTTCCCATGAGGGCTTTCACCATAAGGGGACCACTTTGGAGTTCATCCATATTTACTTCTTATCAATCATGAAAAAACAATAATGAGTCATATTTACATCAAACAATATTGGGTCCATTACCCAAACCTTTGTGATATGGGGCTTTCTTCAAGGGTTGACATCAAACAACCAACCTTAATCAACAGCTTGAAAACAATTGTAATTCAATTGATATTTGGATATGGGATAAGAAAAAAATCATATTTGAGACTCTCGTTACTCCTGTTATTCTATATGGATGCATAGTTTGGGGATGCGGTATCTCTAGAGAGTCATGGAGAAACATAGAGAAAATCCAAAAAAAATTATAACCTATAATCTCAAAATTAAAGGAAATACACCCTATGTTATCCTCCTCATAGAAGCAAGCCTTTCCCCCATTGAGAACACGACTATGACCAGATACATATTGTATAAGAAAAAGTTAAATAACATGGAAGACAAGAGTCTTCCTAAAATTTCTTCAAACTCCAGCCAAAACTACCTTCAGCTCAAGCGGGGATGGCATAAGGATGTCCAATCTTGGCTAAACCATTGGGGAATAAAGCAAGAGATCATATTATAGAATAAGGATAATATTAAAAATATTATTAGATCAAAATTTAAGGAGAAAATGTGGTGTGATAAAGAGTTAGAGGGAAAAATAAAATTAATATATTATAAGGACGTAATCAACACTAATCTAGAATATCAAAAATATCTCTTTGTTTTGAAAAGTGTAAAGAAAAAAATAAACATTGCTAAAATAAGAACAATTTCTCATGAGCACCATATTGAAACTAGGCATTGGTCGATTCCCAAAATGTAGTGGGATGAAAGAGTCTATCACCTATGTGAAACTACGAGGGTTGAAGATGAAAATCACTTTCTCTTAGAATGTCCAGCATATACCGAGATTAGATCTCAATTTCAAAAGATTTGTCATAGTACATGTAACGTCCCCAATTTTAATCATGTAATTTATAATGTAATTGTGCAAATATTAATTAGGTTGGTGAGCCAATATGTGTTGGTACAAAGAGCTTGTACACATTAATATGGTCGAGGGCCAAGATATGTATTTTATACATTTAAAGTAATGAATAAAATAATAATTGTTGGTTGTGATACAAGAGGGACGGTAACATTGGAGGGCTATGATTCCACGAGAGAGGGGGATAAAGGAGGGCCCAAGGGAAAATTCATGTTATTCTCCTAAGTTAATGTATTATTACCATATAATCCTCCCTTTGACTTATTAGACACTCAATCATTGAATTCATGGAATAGGTTGGGTGAGGAAGTCACCCACTCAGTTATAACATCATGGGTTGAGTGTAATCATCCTTGGGGTAAGAGTAAGAGTCAAGCAAGCATGAGAGGAGAAGGAAATTCGAGTAGGAGAGGGGACAATTTTTACAATGTTGATTTTTGGACAGTAAGGGAGAGCTTGGTGTTGGAAAATAGCACTAGCCATGTCGTGTATGATAACAACCTTGTTGGACTGAGCTTTTATGCTGAAAATTAGGTTGTGTTCCTGAAAATGCATTTCCTATTAAGGAAATGGCTCAAGAGCCTTGAGAAGGTTGTTGTGAGTACTCTTAGAATGACAAAGAATTCCTAGAGTCCTCAACTGTGATATTTCTTAGCCAAGCTTGTGTTGGAGCCTTGGAGGGAAGTGGGATAGCCTGAGGGACTGTGTGGAAGAGAAGGGGATCCCATACCTTGGGTTGTGCAAGTTGAGGGGAAAGAAAGTTAGTGGATTGAAATTTCTATTGGAGTTAGAAATCTAGGCATTAGGTTGTGTGAGAATATTTTCCAGTTATGAGAGCCATATCTCCTTGTGGATTCGTAGTCCCAGCATGAGGGTGGCATACTATTGAGAGAAATGGAACAAAAGATCCTACAGTTGAGAGGAATGTTCTTTGTACACAACCCAAGAGAAAAGTGTTTCATGACAATGCTTATGTTTAATTCCATTGTGAATATGTTTTATGTAAATATTGAATGTTTTGTATGGATTAATTATATGAATTCATAGTTTTTAATGATCTATTGTTAATTGCATGAGTTTGTATGACATGCTACGTGCATGTAATGTTTAATTTGGTATCGGAGTTATGCTAAGTAATTTTTGTAGTAATGTGGCCCAACAAAGAAGTGGGGTACGTTACAGATTGGTATTAGATCTTTTGCTTCGACACCAAACCCATATGGGTTGAAGACCAACATGGATTTAACAAATACATTGCTACAAAGCATCAGTCTGTGTCGAATTTGGGGAAAATGGTGAATTTCAGAGTGAAATATCCTAATTTTGGGTGAAATATGCATTTAATTTGGAAAATGGTTGTTGAATTGACAGTTGTGGGGTCAACTTCAGCCATTGGAAGCTAACTCCAAAGCTTCCATGGCAATTGAAAAAGAAAATTTTGGAAAATTATTAATTTTGGGGATTTTTGAAAAAACTTGTATAGATGATGACATGGATTGGCAAGGTCCACAGTGGAAGTGCCATGGTGTAGGAGGCAGTGTTCATGGCATAGATTTTGATGAATCAACGACTCATATTGCATTTTATTTTGAGATTGATGGCCCAAATTCATCCATATTTGGACAAAAAATTATAAGTTAAATGAGTTTGGCAATGTGAAAAAAAGTTAAAATCGTCGATGTAGTTTTTCAGAAATCGTCGATGGAATTTTTGGGAGGTCACTGAAAAAGTGGTGTTTTTCAAGATTGATGATGGATATTTTTGTAGGTTGATGAAAAAGTGGAGTTTTCTAGGATTGTTGATGGATTTTTTTAGAAATCGCCAATCATTGATGGAGTTTTTCCAAGACCGTCGATGCAAAAGATTTCGTTGGTCGTCGATACAAAGGTTTTCACTGATCACCGATACAATGGTTTTCACCAATCACCGATAGAAAATACAAGATTTTCAACTATATCCAATACATATGTTTTCTCCAATTGTTGATAGTTGATAGAATGTTTTTTTTCGATTGTCGATAGAAGGTTTTCGTCGATCACCAATAGTCGATAGAAGGTTTTCGTCGATCATTGATAACCGATATAAGGCTTTCGTCAATCTTTGATAGCTTATTAAAGGATTTTTTCCGATCACCAATAGCCAATAGAAGGTTTTCACCAATCGTCGATAGTTGATAGAAGGTTTTCATCGAACGTCGATAGAAGGTTTTCGTTGATCATCGATAGGAGAAATCTTTGGGCCACCAATGGAAGAAATACGTAGATAAACCATGAAGGGAAAGAAGTATAATGACATGGACATGTTAGGAGATGACAGGTGGAAATCAGAATCCATGTGTTGTCCCATGTCATTGAGATTTCCACCTCAGCAAAGACGATAGTTTTTATTATTAAAATAAAACAAAAAAATAAAACATGGAGCCAAAAACTTGTTTTGGCCATAACAGGAGCATAAAAACTCAAAATAGGTCAAAATTTAAAGGGTATGTATGTAGTGACGATTCCTACAAAAGTGTCAGTGAGGGCCACTGACTAGTTAGGCTTCAATTTCCTAGAAATCACGAATTAGTGATATTTGAAGATGAGAGTAGTGCTCAGTGACCGTCACCCATATTAAGATGAAATTTTACCAAAGAGTCCAAAAAGTAGGCATGAAGATACCTGGTTGAAATTTTGGCATAATTCCAAAGGGTTTGGAGTGGACATGCAAAACTAGGCCAAAAACCACTATTTTGGGACACTTTTTGGGGATTTTTGGAATCTTCGATAGAGGAAAAGGGACCCCATATCATGAATTTGGAAAAATTATTTTGTCAACATTTTACCTACTCAACGCGCTGAACAAATTTTTCTGGAGGAATTTTTTCCCAGTTTTTCTCCATTTGGGAGATATCCAGTTTTGCTAAAAAATCTAAGTCTTGAGAAAATGTAAAAAGTGCAAAGTCATCAATTAGATATTTATATAGAATTTGACTGGAGCATCAAATTCTGAATACGAAAATTGTTGTGTGTTCAAAATTATAAATCCTATTACCTCCCGATATAAAAAAAATAAAAAAAATCATGGTTCTTTCTAGATTTATTTCTGCAGGTGGAAAAGGTCAACCTATGAGATTAATTGTACCAGTGAAACAGGTGCAAAAAGGGTGCAATTGTTGATTTCAAAGTGACATAATTGTTATCTCTAGAATAGGCATAAGGCATGAGTACATCCATTGGAAATGTAATTTAGAGGAAAACATCATAGAAGGATTCATTTCTTTGAGGAAGCATATAGTCATTTTATAAAGTTGTAGGAAAAAATTCAATTGGACTCTTTGAACCATGCAATTGCTCAATATGAAAGTTTTCCAAACAATGTCAAATTTTGGAAAAACATTTCCAAATCATAGAGCTACATGGAAGATGTGAGTATTAGGGAAGGAAGATTGTAGATTCTCATAATGGTGTATTTTTAATGTTATGAAGGCACATTTGGGAGAGTAACAACCTAGCAAATAAAAAGGGGCTGAGTTTAATAACATGGTATTTTTTATGAGCAAGGGAACACTCAAGAATAAAGTGTTGTTTCAGGGTATTATCAACAAGAGGATCAAATGACATAAATAAATACGGTGTGGGTCTATTTCATATTAAAATTCCATGTTCCAATGGACATGGAAGCGAGGCAGAGCTTGTAGATATGGTTGACTCAATGAGGGGATTGCAGAGGGAAGTGTAGAGATACAGAGAAAGAAATGAAAGGTTGATAAGAGCTATGAAAGAGTAGATATAAATTAGTAATCATCTGCAGAGTCTTAATGAATTGCAAATACATGTCAAAAAATACTCTTGTATAAACATGAATCTGACAAGTGAGGAATGGCATCTATAGGCACAATGAGGCAAGGTAAGCCTCCATAGCCTTGAAGGTAGAAATGTAGTGATGTCTACAAATCTTGTTGAAAAGGAGAACAAGGGTCTCACAAGGTGAGGTGAGGTGTAGCTCATGGGATGGGTGAGTCATCTCTATGTGCAAAAACAAGAATGTCTGGGAAAGATTTTTACTAGTAACTACTTTTGTCTAAAAGTATTTAGAGAAATAAATCCACTTATTATTATCAGAGTGCACAATGGAATACAAGTGCAAGAATTTAGGGGATGGAATAATAAAGTTCCTTTCACTTGAAAGTGCTAATGGAGAAATATAGCATTCCATCAGATTTAGTTTGGTCTTAAGTGGCCAAGCAGAGCTTCACAGGGAATCACTCAATGAAGTGAAGAGAAGCATTAAAATTTGAGCAAGGCCAATGGATCGCTAGAGGTAGTGGCAAGGGATGCCACAATGTTAATGGGTAAGTTGGTTGGAGGATACCACAATATCAAGGTGATGGAATGAAATAAAGTACATCATTTGAATGCATTGAATGTTTCCAACAAGCCATCCATATGAAGAGAAAATGAGGATGGTAAAATGTTGATCAAGAGGGTGGTGAAGAGCGCTTGCGAGATTATATGAAATACTAGCTAATCATGTAGTATCAAGTAATTTATAACAGCCATGAAGGTATGAACTTGGTTTCTTGTGATGCATAATGTCGATGGGAATTGAGGTAAGAATTCCCTCAGTCAAAATTCAATATTTGAATTGATATGTATTATGAGAATGACATTCCATTAGTTGTGGTAAAGGAAGAGGACCTTAAATACATATAAATCCTACTTAATGATGAATGAAATCATGCGAAATTTAATATCATGTTATGGTATATTGGTTATGAGCTCATAACCAAGGAAATCAGGAAATATACATATATTATATAAATAGATACCAACAAGGCTAGCCACATATAAGATCGTGATGTGGTTGGATATGGAAAGGCCATAGCATTATACAAGTTCTCAGTGATATTCCTACTTATAATTTATATTTGGACTGCAACCTCTTTGCCAACATTGAAGTGCACTAAAGCATTACATTCCTAGTGTTGTGTATAGGTTGAAGAAGAAGGTATCCAAATGATCAAGCCAATAATTAGGAATATTCCATATGGTGTGTCGAATCATTGTCTAAACCTTACAACTCACCATGGAGGAATACATGACATAGATATGTGGTATTCCAGGATCAATGCAAGGATGCATTGTATAGATGTGGTCAAGTATTGGCACATTGGTTTATTGGTAGAAACACTTGATTGCATATGTAATGATTAAGTGTGATGATAATGCACATATAATGAATGATAGTTTCAGTCAACCTTATATGTTTATTAGTTGGAAGTGATTGAATTGTTAGAATAACATAATTCTGAGATCACTTCATGGAATGATTGCAAACATTGCAATAAAAGGATAATATGCATAAATGCTAAAAAAAAAATTGGGTGAATGTGTTAAGTACCAAAGATATATGAATACATTAACAACACAATATATATGGAACAATATAGAAAAACCACTCTTTATTATAAGAAAACCCTTAGGATAGGGAAACACCATACAATGGATCCCATTATGGAAGGGATCCTCTTATGTTCACTTGTCTCTTCGAGGGGGAATCCTCCTATTGAGCTACCAATCCAAATACATTACTTCTTCTTCACACCCCATTACATTGTTTGAACCCCTTTATATAGTGCTACCAACCACCTAAGAACATTCTAGAGGAGGAACCTTCTAAGAAGTCCTCTTACATTTATTATATCTAACTACCATAGTGCACCTTATTTAATATTATAGTGGACCTATTCCACCTTACATTGAATGGCCTTCACTATTATAACTATGGGCCCTCCCCCCCACTACCTCTTTAGCTACACTACATTTCATCCCCCTTAGGAGAGCATTGTCCTTAACGCACATTATGAGGGTACACAACCATATACGAGGGTCTCATGGATAAATGTGGACCATAGTGTTGAAGTAGGTTGGAGAAATAGGGTCCCATGTAGAAATGTGAGCCACCATGCTGAAGTATTCCAACCACCATCGTAAACCTGGGTCACATGTCCAAGTGTTCATGTGAACTCCATGCTGAAGATATTGAAACTCAAGAACCATCTGAAAATCATGTTCCAAAGATCTACATTGGTCATGTGGGCGGAAATAGGTAGAACCATCCAACAAGTCATCCACTACTACTGAAGAATAATATGTATAGAAGGATCTTTTGTACTTTCCAGTATGGTATCTACATGAAGTGGAGTAGATTGATCAAATAGAATATGGAAGTGATTGTCATCCCAAAAATTACAACCATCCATATACCAATCATCACAATCGGTTGCAAAATCATACCAAGCATCCACTTATTGATGATATTCATCCATGATGTCCTCCATAGTATATTACTCCTTCAAGTTGGCTAAGGATCTATGGATACTGCAAAAAATATCCCTTATGTCATCTTGGAAGTCATGCATTTGGGTTTGGAGGGCTTCAAGCTGTTGTAGAATTTCCTTGAGATTTTGAGAGAAAAGATGCATTGGAAACACCACATAAAATAAAATTGTTAAAATATTCTATCCAATGACACTGATCTAGTAGCAATCTGAGCACCCTGTGACAAGTTATGAACTCTACAATCTCGTCGTCTTCACGAAAAACCCAAAAAATGACCAATTTTAAATCAACGATTCCTCACTTCCAGAGCTCAAATTCAAACAATTATTTCTTTGAAATTGGGTGCAATTTTGAGAGGGACTCGGATCTGTAATTTTTTTGGGAAAATTTGGCCCCCGGGTGCTACAGAAATCAAAAAATCGCACGACCATCCACAAAAATTTGCAAATATAAAAATGTCGATAAATTCACTTCCCGGACTTCGTTTTAGACGATCATTTTTTTTTAAATTGGTTGTTTTTCTGAGAGGAACTCAGATCTATAACTAGTTTCTGTAAATTCCACCTAGAACACTACAAAATTTGTCCAGAGTGTTGCGGCCCTCTTTTTCTTCTTCGAAAAATCTACAAAATAGAAAAAAAAATCCCACAATTCCTACCAAGGGAAGTGCTCTGATACCAATGGTTAAGTACCAAATATATTTGAATACATTAAACGCATAAGATATATGGAACAATATAGAAAAACCATTCTTTATTATAAGAAAACCCTTAGGGTAGGGCAACACCATACAATGGATCCTATTAAGGAAAGGATATCCTCTCATGTTCACTTGTCTCTTCGAAGGGGCATCCTCCTATTGAGATATCGCTCCAAATACAATACTTCTTCTTCACACCCCATTACATTGCTTGAACCCATTTATATAGTGCTACCAAGCACCTAAGAACATTTTAGAGGAGGAATCTTCTAGAAGCAGAACATTCTAGGAAGTCCTCTTACATTTATTATATCTAACTACCATAGCGGGCCTTATTTAATACTATACTATAGTTGAGAAATATTGCAAGTAGAATGGTATTAGATATGGAAATGGTGTAATCCCGTAAGGAAGATTGATACCTATTGTTGCAAAAGCCAAACATTATGAGAAGGAATCACATGCTTGGAAAATTTGATTTCATATATGAAACAAATTTGGAAATTAATAAGTGAAATTGCTATGATGATATCTCATGATGATTGTATATGTGTGATACAACTGAGATGATGGCTATTGAAGCTATAAAGTTTGGGGAAAAGGCTATTATTATGACACGGAAACCCTATGATTGTTGCTATGTACAGATTGTCAATGGGATTATGGTAGTAAGTTGACACTCTCCTTGCACAAGAATACCTTGGAAAATGATGGATCGCCCAAGGGACTGTGTAGTAGATAAGGGGATATTTAAGCATGGATGGTGAGTATAACATGGAAGAGGAAACTTAATAATGCATATGGCATGTGGTTGGAATCATGAGGTTGTTTCGGGAAGGACAATGAGATGAATTCTTGCCTATGGCATCTTTGTGAAGCACAGGATATCCATAACAATAAGTATTGGTTTATAATTACAAACTTGTTTTTGAATACATGGATTACAATCTAGAATCGAGAACTCATGTGAATACGATAATTGATATGTGATCATGGCTATAACATGTATATTTCTTGATGACTTCTATAGGAAGAGCTGAAGAAAAAGGGCATGAGTGGGTACTTGGAAGGAAGAGCACCAAAATGAAATGGAGCTCAAGGAAAAAGGCATGGAATGAGTAAATTATAGTGGACTTGTTGCAACTCAGAAGAAGAAAAGTGGAGTTGAAGGATGTAATGCATAAGGCACATATGAAACTATTTGAAAGTTTGGAGATTTCATTATCACAACTAGATTTCATGGAACCATATCTATAAGAATTCATGTCCAACCTTGTGATGGATCCCTGGAGGGACAACTTGAGGGACTGCAGTACAGAGAAGGGGTGCACTTCCTTAGGTTGTGCAGGTTGAGGGGAATGAGAGCCTATTGGTTGGAATTGTTGTGGGAGTCGATAAATTGTGAAATTTTTTGTAGATGCAGTTCCTCGAGCCGCGACTCTAATACTTCTTGGTTGGTCTATGTTGGAGCCCTGTAGGGAAGTGGTATAGCCTGAGGGACTATAGAGTAGAGAAGGGGGTACACTTCATTGGGTTGTGTAGACTAAGGGGAATGACATATGGTTGGTTGGAATTGCTACAAGAATTATCAACAGTGAAATCATTATGTGTGTTTTTTAGGATGGGGTGCCTAAATATGTATGTTTTGTGCTAGAGATCCTATGTGATAGTAGGTCGAAGAGCCTATATGTTGAATAAAGGTCGAATAACCTAGGTTTGTAATATGTATGTACGTCTATATGGTGTTGTGAAATAATGATGGTGAAAAATTAAGGGGGAGTGGATGTAACATCCCCAATTTTAATCCACGTGATTTATAATGTAATTGTGCAAATATTAATTAGGTCGGTGAGCCAATATGTGTTGGGTAAAAGAACTTGTACATATTAATATGGTTGATGACTGAGATATGTGTTTTTTACATTGAATGTAATTAATAAAAACAATAAGCGTTGGTTGAGATACGAGAGGGACAGTAACATGGGGGGGCTATGATTCCACAAGAGAGGGGGCTAAAGGGGGGTCCAAGGGAAAAACCCATGTTATCTCCTAAGTTAATGTATTTGATCCATATTATATTAAGAACCAAATGAAGCACACGTAGAAAGGTAGCAGAGAGTAAAACAATATAGTGAAACCCAACTTATACTAATGAATAAAATAGTAGAATATTGTAAAACACGGACTGACAAGAATGGTGGTAGCTTATATCTCAAGAGAAAGAAATGTCGACTATGCTCATTCACAAAAAGATAATACAATGGGCCAAAAGAATGGTCTTTTAACATAAATAGAGAGCCATAAATGTCCAACTCATTAACCCTAAGAGGTGAAGCACCAAAAGGTTTGCAGGCCCCGAGGTGGTTAGTTGATGCGTCAACTTCTCGGGGGCACAACTTTTTCATGCAATCTCTATTTGGGGCATTTAGTAGCTCATTGCAAATATCTAATCAAGAAGTACAATTATTGATAGGGATTGGGCATTCCATGACATCTTCAAGCCCATGTATGGCCAAAAAACATCATTTAGGGCCTCAAAACGACCCTGGAAG
>ML816353.1:0-32316 GCA_009831015.1 Picea engelmannii | reverse complement strand
ACCTTGGAAAATGATGGATCGCCCAAGGGACTGTGTAGTAGATAAGGGGATATTTAAGCATGGATGGTGAGTATAACATGGAAGAGGAAACTTAATAATGCATATGGCATGTGGTTGGAATCATGAGGTTGTTTCGGGAAGGACAATGAGATGAATTCTTGCCTATGGCATCTTTGTGAAGCACAGGATATCCATAACAATAAGTATTGGTTTATAATTACAAACTTGTTTTTGAATACATGGATTACAATCTAGAATCGAGAACTCATGTGAATACGATAATTGATATGTGATCATGGCTATAACATGTATATTTCTTGATGACTTCTATAGGAAGAGCTGAAGAAAAAGGGCATGAGTGGGTACTTGGAAGGAAGAGCACCAAAATGAAATGGAGCTCAAGGAAAAAGGCATGGAATGAGTAAATTATAGTGGACTTGTTGCAACTCAGAAGAAGAAAAGTGGAGTTGAAGGATGTAATGCATAAGGCACATATGAAACTATTTGAAAGTTTGGAGATTTCATTATCACAACTAGATTTCATGGAACCATATCTATAAGAATTCATGTCCAACCTTGTGATGGATCCCTGGAGGGACAACTTGAGGGACTGCAGTACAGAGAAGGGGTGCACTTCCTTAGGTTGTGCAGGTTGAGGGGAATGAGAGCCTATTGGTTGGAATTGTTGTGGGAGTCGATAAATTGTGAAATTTTTTGTAGATGCAGTTCCTCGAGCCGCGACTCTAATACTTCTTGGTTGGTCTATGTTGGAGCCCTGTAGGGAAGTGGTATAGCCTGAGGGACTATAGAGTAGAGAAGGGGGTACACTTCATTGGGTTGTGTAGACTAAGGGGAATGACATATGGTTGGTTGGAATTGCTACAAGAATTATCAACAGTGAAATCATTATGTGTGTTTTTTAGGATGGGGTGCCTAAATATGTATGTTTTGTGCTAGAGATCCTATGTGATAGTAGGTCGAAGAGCCTATATGTTGAATAAAGGTCGAATAACCTAGGTTTGTAATATGTATGTACGTCTATATGGTGTTGTGAAATAATGATGGTGAAAAATTAAGGGGGAGTGGATGTAACATCCCCAATTTTAATCCACGTGATTTATAATGTAATTGTGCAAATATTAATTAGGTCGGTGAGCCAATATGTGTTGGGTAAAAGAACTTGTACATATTAATATGGTTGATGACTGAGATATGTGTTTTTTACATTGAATGTAATTAATAAAAACAATAAGCGTTGGTTGAGATACGAGAGGGACAGTAACATGGGGGGGCTATGATTCCACAAGAGAGGGGGCTAAAGGGGGGTCCAAGGGAAAAACCCATGTTATCTCCTAAGTTAATGTATTTGATCCATATTATATTAAGAACCAAATGAAGCACACGTAGAAAGGTAGCAGAGAGTAAAACAATATAGTGAAACCCAACTTATACTAATGAATAAAATAGTAGAATATTGTAAAACACGGACTGACAAGAATGGTGGTAGCTTATATCTCAAGAGAAAGAAATGTCGACTATGCTCATTCACAAAAAGATAATACAATGGGCCAAAAGAATGGTCTTTTAACATAAATAGAGAGCCATAAATGTCCAACTCATTAACCCTAAGAGGTGAAGCACCAAAAGGTTTGCAGGCCCCGAGGTGGTTAGTTGATGCGTCAACTTCTCGGGGGCACAACTTTTTCATGCAATCTCTATTTGGGGCATTTAGTAGCTCATTGCAAATATCTAATCAAGAAGTACAATTATTGATAGGGATTGGGCATTCCATGACATCTTCAAGCCCATGTATGGCCAAAAAACATCATTTAGGGCCTCAAAACGACCCTGGAAGTTTAGGAATCAAAAATCATAACAAAAATGGCCAAGATGGAGAACCATGATAAGTAAGTGGAAGAGGTGGGTGGCCAATGATATCCACCTGAATCAATGACATTACCATCTAATCCTCCATTTGACTTATTAAACGCTCAATCATTGAATTCATGTAAGAGGTTGGGTGAGGAAGTTAACCCACTCAGTTATGACAACATGGGTTGAGTGTAATCATCCTTGGGGGAAGAGTAAGAATCAAGCAAGCATGGGAGAAGAAGAAAATTCGAGTAGGAGAGGAGCCCATTTTTACAATGTTGATTTTTGAACAACAAGGGAGAGCTTAGTGTTGGAAAAGAGCACCATCCATGCCATGTATGAGAGCAGCCTTGTTGGGTTGAGTTTTTATGCTGAAAATTAGGTTGTGTGCTTAAAAATGCATTTCCTATTGAGGAAATGGCTCAAGATCCTTGAGAAGGTTGTTATGAGCACTCTTGGAACAATTGAGAATTCTTGGAGTCCCACACTATGAGATTTCCTAGCCAACCTTGTTTTAGAGCCCCGAAGGGAAGTGGGATAGCCTCAGGCACTGTGTGGCAAAGAAGGGGATTCCCTTCCTTGGGTTGTGTAGGCTGAGGGTGGATTGGAATTGTTATTAGAGTTATAAATCTGGGTATTGTGCTATGTGAGGACAGTGGCCAACCATGAGAGCGATATCTCCTTGTGGATTCATATCCCCGGCATGGGGGTGGCCTGTTATTGAGAGAAATGGAACATCAGAGCCTACGGTTGGGAGGAATGTCCTTCGTACGTAGATAATTAGTGATTTACCAAGAGATAAGTGTTTTGTGATATTGCTTATGTTAATTCCATCGTGAATATGTTTTATGTAAGTATTGAATGATGTGTATAGATTAATGATCTGCATTCATAGGTTTTAATCCACCATTATTTGCATGATTTTACATTATTATTGTGGCCCAGCAAGGCAGTTGGGTATGTTACACTACCCACCTTCCTAACCTTGTAACTCGGAAAAACTATGGTGATCTTGGAACACTTCTCTTAATGCATTTTTAGCATGGAAATAAAATTCTAAATAATTCCAAGTAATCCAATACCTTCTTAAGATATGATAGACCAATTAGATCTCAATGGACATTAATCATCATCATCACCATCATATTAATTTGTTATATATATAATCGTTTATATTTATGATTATATTATAATCATTGTTATTATATTATATATAATATTATTATATTATTATATTTGTGGTTATATAGTAAATATTTATTGTCAATTGGGTTTATCCGGAGTGGTTTGTGTTGAGGGGTGTTTTCCCCCCACCCAGATTCAATTCCCACAAGTGACATGTTTGGCTCTTAAATGAAACTTATATATATATATATATATATATATATATATAAGTATTTACACTACATAATTTAAGGTCATGAGTTAAAAATCATATGATGACTCTACATAAATGTGTAACCAAGAGGTACTCCACATGGAGTTTTTTTTAAATCTTGTTCCTTGATTTGTTGAATTGAAAATGTTTTATTGAATAATAATGAACAAATTAGTCCAAAAATCAATTCATGAGACCTTTGAAATTCTTGAAAACTTACAAAGATTGTTTATTGATAGTGTAAGGGGAAAAATCCAACAAGAATCATAGATTCATGGAAAGGTTATTTGTGCAATTCCCAATATAGCACAAGTCTTCAAGGAGGTGCCCCTCATGCCTTACCAGATAAATATCACAAATGGTTTCATAAATGTTCTAGTAACAATGTTAAAGACCATGTATCAAATTTTGAGGATATAATGTATGAACATAATTTTGATCACGAGGATGTGGTGATGAAATGTTTTCTATTATATTTAGAGGACGATGCTATGGTTTGGTTTAGAGGTCTTGATGATGTAGGTGTTGCAGAGGAATGAGTTAAAGAAATTATTTTTGGAACAATGGGAGGTTTTAAAAGATGGAAGAATGTTGCTAGCTTAAATCCATGAGATTAAGAAAAAATGGAAATGAAATTATGGGAGAATATAATATGAAGTTCCAAAAATTAATTAATCAAATTACCAAAGAGATCAAGCCTTGGGGTGGTGCCATTGTCCCCATTGATTTAAAGGAAACCGAAGAGCTTCCAGAAAAAAATGAGGAAAATCTTACTTATTTCGGTAAAATAAATCTTTTTGGTTCCTCTATAGCATCCACCTCTAGGTCTGAAAAAAAACCTAGAGTTTCAGATGCAATAATAGTGTTGACTAAGACATTTAATGAGTTGATTTTTAGTCTCACTTAGTCACAAACTACAATGCAAAATATGCTCTTATGTTTGGAAAGAGCATGATAACATTAGAGTAAATTTGGGGTCTAAAATGGGGCCTAAAATTGGCCTCATAAGAAAATTCTGTGTTGATGAGTTGGAATTCAAAAAGCAATAGAGTTTTAGGAAATTGGGTTAACGATGACTGTTGACTTGGATCTATAAAAGTCAAATATTACTATGTGTCATATTTTTATTTGGAAATATTTAACTACATATAAACCTCACCATGGTTAAGATCTTAGTAATATCATCTCAAGATATGATAAATATTCTTGAAATACTACATATATAGTATTTTATATTATCTCTACTTGAATCCTTAAAAGAATAAATTCCACATTAATTAAAATCATAATGAAGTCACCTTAAATTATCTATTGTAAATATTTTTATAACTATAATTGATTTAATGAGTCATCCACACTTTCACAGTTTGAATTAGTTCATACTATATAATAACAACTCACAAATATATATTATATATGACAAGAAATATAACTAACTTATCTATTATATAACTAAAAAATATATTAAATATTATATTATACATATATAATTAACTTATATAACACTAAAATATATACTTTATATTATATTATACATATATAATTAACTTATATATTATATGAGTGTGTGGTTTTCACAGTTAGTCATAATGTTGCTTGAGTTTTCTAGAGATAAATTGTGTATAAATATTTAAACGTCCATCGTTTCAAATGGACACTCCACTCATCATTAGGGACAAATAAAGTTGAAATAATAAGGTTAACCGTTTGTGGAAAAAAAATTTCAACCGTTATGAAAAATGGTTAAAATATTAAAGGAGTTGTTGGGCACAAAATTATTTAACACCTTTTAATTTCAATTTTGATATAATATAATAACAACAAATATAATATAATCACAATTATTATCATATAATCACAAATATAATATTATTATATAACTAACTCTTATGATGATGATGAGACCTGAAGAAGGTAAGATATTACTTTGACTTCTTTAAAATTGTATTTCTATGCTCAAAAAACATTGAGAGAAGCATTCCAAGATCACCATAATTTTGATGACTTAGGAGGTTAGGAAGGTCTGTATTGAGGAAAATATTTTTAAATTGGGATCTAATATGGGTATAGGAAGGGTAATCTAAGAGGATGTGTTTTTCATCTTCTACCCTCTGAGTGTCTCAAAGATGACATATTCTTTAATCCCACAGTGTTTTGGGAATTGTCCAATGCTCAGTTTCACTATGTATTGCGTGAGAGTTTGTTCTTATTTTAGCAATGTTCATTTTCTTCTTTGCATTTCTCAAAACTAAAAGGTATTTTTGATCTTCTAAATTAAGGTTGACCACCTCCTTATAGTATCTTAATTTCCTTTTATCCACTAATTCTTTATCACACCACATATTCTCCTTAAATTTAGAAGTGATAACAATTGTAATATTATCAGTATTTTGCATGATAGCTTCTTCTTGTATTCCCTAATGGTTTATCCAACATTTGGCATCTTTATGCCATCCCCGCTTGAGTCGTTGGTGGTTTTGGCTAGAGTTTGAAGCAATTTTTGGGAGCCTTTTGTCATCCATGTTGTCTATCTTGTTCTTATTAGTTAGGTATCTAATCAAAGCAATGTTCTCAAATGGGGGAAAGGTTTTCTTCTATGAGGAGGATAAAATAGGGTGTATTTCCCTTAATTTTGAGATTATAAGTTATAAAATTATTTTGGTTTTCTTCTTTCTTTCTCTAGGATTCTCTAGATATACTACAACCTCAAACTTCACATCCATATAAGATAATTGGAGTGACGAGAGTGTGAAAGAGGAGTTTTTTTTTATCCCAAATCCAAAGGTCCACTGATTCACAATTATTTTCAACCCCATAATAAGCTTTCCATCCTCAATTTATCATTTTTTTCAATGCTATAGTTCCAATTGATCTTGTGGTGGATACAATTCCAAGATATTTGTATAAAGGAACTTCCTCCAAGCTATTGTTGTCATAAACAAAAGTATCGTAGGTGATCCTTTGGATTTAAATATCATAACCTTTGTTTTTTCAATGTTCACAGTCATGTGCATGCTAGAGTAGAAGTCCTTGAGAACTATTAGTTGTTTGCCTAGGTCATAGGGGATCTTCGCCTTAAGTACAATATCATCAACATAAAGGAGGAGGATGATGACTTTACTAGTGAAATTTGGGCCAACACATCCTGCATCCTCCAAACAATATCTAACTTATCAATATAGATGCTGAAAAGGATAGGGGATAGGGGACAACCTTGCTTGACTCATATATTATAGTTAATTTCTTCTAACTAGCCCTCGGTGTTCCTAAACTTGGCAATAACTTTCTCATATAGCCATATTGTAGTAGCTCTTAACTCAAAAGGGACTTTAAGCTCTTCTAACCTATTCCATAGGTTAGTCATGGCCATGGTGTCAAAAAAATTTCTAAAATCAACGAAACAACAAAGGAGATCCGTTTTACATTATGACACTCCTCTACAATGATTGTAAATGTAACAAGGTGGTCCACAGTGTAATGGTAGCCTCTAAACCCAGACTGGCCTCTAGCTCTTTTATCATGGATTTCTAGCCATGTACCAATATTATTTTCCAAAATACTTTTGTATAGCTTAGCTAAAAGGGGGCTAATCATAATCGTCCTATAATTAGATGGATTGATTTTATCCCCACTTTTAAAAATAGGTACAATGAGGCTTATTCCAAGGTTTTGGGAAGCCTTGCTAGATAGCTAAATTGAAGAGCTTGTGTATGTGAGGGATGAGGATAGGTCCTCCAATTTTTAATATTTCAGCTTGGTAACCTTCGATTTCCTTAGTTTTTCGTTTTGAGAGCCTCTTAACCCAAAAATTAATGTCTTCTATAGAAAACACTTCATCCTTTGTAGAGCTATTTGGCATGGTGTACATGACATTAGGGTATTCGTACAAATTTTTAAAGTAGAAATTCCAATCCTTCAAGGGAATCCTACTATTTTCTTTAGTTTTATGAGTTAGAATTTTCCTCCAAAATTTCCTAGGATCTTTCTTAAATAGGTGCAAAATCTTCTCTTACTTTCTATTTATATAGTCTTTTTTATGTTTAAGTAAGGTTTTGTATCTATTTATCTTATCATATTTTAAAGATTCATTGGAAGCATCCCTAATGGATTTTCTAGCAATTCTACATTCATTACCGTACCAAGGATTAGTTTTATTGTTTTTCTTTTTACATAGCACCTCAATAGAGAATTTGTTAATGGAAGTAGAGAGGGTTGTTGTAAAATTCTGATAGTCAACTTCAATATTGTTCTGATATGATATGAATTTTAAAACAATGCTTAAGTATTTTAGGAAAAGATCGACTTTCCATTTGTCAAAAAGTAAGTTTCTTTGGTTGTTAGAGTGCTCTTAAACAGAGCTTTTGTGCATGGCAAAGTTAAGAGTTAGGGTTAGAGCTCTATGATCAGACTCGGGTTCATGGTCATCTAAAATATCAAAGTTTACTATTTGATTGTATATGGGGATGTCTGATATTACATAATCAATGACATTGCTACCCATCCCATGGATACAAGTCATCCTGTTAGAATTTTGTCACTTCCTTATACCATTTCAAATTATTAAATCTTGAGAACTACAAATCTTGATTAACTCAATACCAAACAAATTCTCAATCAAGTCTTAGGAGTTTCTTTTGTAATTGTTAGATAAAACAAGGTCCTCGTCTAGCCAAAGAGGATTAGGGTTAGAGTCATTACTTAAAATAATAGCTTGATTGGTTGCATTTCTAACATTACAATCTCCTAACATGGGGATACTACCTTCATTTTTCATATTGTAGATATCTTGTTGTAATATTTTGTAGGGACAATTCTTATCTATATTGTTTTTGTATAAAAAAAATTGAGTGAATAGGTGTGAAATAACATATTGTTATATAAATCTTCTTAGTGTTAATATCAAATATCTCCATCCATATGTATTGATTGAGAGAATGTTTCTTATGAAGCTGGATGTGAGGAGAGATGTTCATTTTTATGTAACAAATTATGCATCCATTAATCCCTCTACAGGAGGACTTCTTGTTCCATGTTGACCACAAAACAAATCCTTCGATATTAGGGACCTTAAATTCTTCATGATCCCAAGTTTCAACCAATAAAATAATGTCAATGTCACTCAATATCCAACTTAGTATAGGCCCTTTACTCCATGGAAAACCGCGACAGATCCAAAAGAGGATCCAGAGTGTCCAAAATTTCTCTTTATCGTTATATTTTTTGTCTCTATCCCTAATAATAGCCTTTCGATTCCAAATGATTGTCCATTTCCCTTCCTTCTTGGCTTCTTTCACCTTTATAACTTCCTTCATTAATTCATCTTGGTCCTCTAGAATGAGCTCTTCATTAGTAAATATTCATGACCCTTTTAAGCTTGGATTTGTGTTGAGTATGCCATATTTATGGTCAATAGAGCTTACCTTAACCCGAATCAATCTATCTTTGTGTTCAATTATTTTCCCCAACCTCTTTTCTTCTATGAGGCAAGTTGTCTCAATTTGTGATTTAGTTTTTAGTTCTTCCTTGACTATTGTGAGGGTGTCCTCATATGTTTGTTCTTTTACACCAAAAATTATGAGGTTCAAGGCTCTTTTGTTACGTTCATGGTCTAATTCTATGATCTTGTTCATTTCTTCTTTGATGGGTTTGATATCCAACTAAGTTTCCAAATGATGTATAGCCAAATTACTAATTTTCTTTTCTTCTAGCTTTGTAATATTATCCCTAAGATTACGATTTTTTGTGGCCTCTATCTCCTGGGTTGATTGTTTTTTTCTTGGCTTGGTTTTCCTATTTCTTGTAATCTAGCCTCCATTTTTTGCAACTCACTCTCCAACCCTAAAATTATGTTTTATATCTTTGTCTCAATATTGTCTTCAAAGGATTTAAATTGATTATCAAACATCATTTCCAACTCCGTTTAAAGTTTGTCTTATCTCTCTTCTCTATGTTTTTCTAATGATTCTATATATTCATATAGAATTTATAGGGTTATTTTGTTAGGTCTCCCCTTGATATTTTTGGTATATGGGGTGATTTACTTATTGTATTATAAATCAAAGGAAATAAATAAATAAATAAGAACTGCAGAAGGAACTTGTGTCCCTGGTTCACATAGGGTTTGAATAGCTTCAATATAAAAGTTATCCAAGGTTCCTTTGCTCACTCTCTCTGCATATAAGAATTTTTTTGGATAAATGTGCCTAGGTACATCCATAATCTCAAATGTTTTATGCGCGCCCAGGTGCTCTGCAGGCTAAAGAAGATGAATCAATTTGTGTCACTAGGTTTACGTATTTAAATTGGGTGCATGAGAGGATAATCACTTGTTGTAGACTTGATTCAATTCTGATAGAGACAACCCAAAGAGATTATAACTCACAAAGATTGTCACCCTTAGAGATTACAACTTGTCGTAGAGAATATCACCCATAGAATTTATCTTGTTGTAGAGATTAGTGCATATATAATTTGGCAAACCGTAGAGTGTTGTAATATATATAATGAACATATTATATTGATCCAACATATATTAGAAATATATTATAATCTCTTCAATAATAAGTAATAATAAAATACAAAGATTTGGGTGTTGAGGGGAAAAAAATGAAGCAATGGTGTCGCTCTTCCCCTAGTGCGCGGTGGCTAGGGTTTAACCCTGGTTGCTCATGGCCTCTGTGTGACTGGTGATTTCATCCCATTTCATTCTTCTTCATCGTCCATGAACGTGGTTGAATCCGTCTCTGTGGGTGCCCCGGGCAGTGGGGCCTTTCCTTCCTTCTCTGTTTTCAGGCCAATTTATGTTTCGTAGTCTGGGGCCTCTTTTCGTGATGTTGTTCAATGAGACTCTGGTCCTTCTTCTTCATCTCTTCTGCTTCAGGAATCCCCTCCCCTTGTCATTCCCATGGGACAATATGTTGAGGAGGAGGAAGAATACTACAGATACGTGAGTTTGGTCTATCATTTTAATGGTTTTTAGCCAAAGTTAGTTGATCTCAACAGTTGAATATCGGCTACCTGGATCCCTATTATACACCAGCAATATTTCATTCATCCTTATGCTAAAGGATTCTTCATTATTGAGTTCAACATTGAGGAAGATCGAGATATGATTCTCAACTCAAGTCTGTAGTTTTTGGGTAACTCGAGTTTATGCATGAAACCTTGGAATCCTTCTTTCAATCCAACTACTGACATTCTCTCCTCAGCTCCTATTTGGGTGAGGCTTCCCAAACTTCCCTTGCATTTTTGTGGTTTACCCTCTCTTGAAGCCATTGGTTTAGCGTTGGGAAATTTCCACTTTGCATGTCATGAAACTACAAGGCACATCACTTCCATTTTCTCCCATATCTGCATGGAAATGGACTTCAGTAAAGGATTCCTCGTTGAAGTTATTATTACTGGTAAAAATTACTCTTCGTCTGAGAAACTAGACTATGAGAGAGTTTCCTTGCGTTGCAGATCTTTTTTTAAAACGAGACATCTTGCAACTCATTGTCCCAAAGGGCCCAAGAACAATATAAAGCCTCATAAATACACTTGGTGGGTGGGGTCAAATGATGTCCATCAAGTAATCTTGAATCCCCCTCAAGTCAGCGAAATGTCGTCTCAACCATATCCTCCTCTTTAGCCAACTCTGTTTTCTTTAGACACGAGCCCAGAATCCAATCAAAAGTCGAAGAAAGAGGCATATTCCCCTCATGTTTCATATGAGGGACTTTGAATCCATTCTTCTCCTCAACCATCATCTAGCTGGGCAGATCAGGCTGACGACGTTGGGGTATCGGATGAAGAAAAAATAGAATCTCAAGATCAAGACAATCCAAGAAATATAGGCATCACAAGTACCTCAAAATCTACAAATGAAGCTTGGACGGTAGTCAAAAAGAAGAAGACATCAAATGCCACATCACAACCAATGGTAACATGAAGTCAGGCCTGTAAATTAGCCAAATTGGCAAGCTCCTCCCCAACAGGTTAATTTAGATGCAGCGTGTCTTCACTTTTATCCTCGGACTCTCTTTCTGAGTGTATTCAGTAAGGTTTTTCTATGTGAAGTTTTTCATTTGAGTATTTAAAACAGTCATTAGTAGCTTGTAGTAGTGGTTTAATTGAGGACCTAGATTGGCCTAAATTTTGAAGGAAACTCCTTAGCGGTTTCAACGGTGCCCTTTTTGATAACACAAATTTCCCTTTTTTATAATACGAGAGGCACTCTATGTAAGACCCATGTTTTCCCTGGTATGAAAATAGAATTATTATTATGACCAAAACTGTGGATAGACCTGTTACGGTGATTTTTGAAAAGACAATGAACCTTGCTAAATTATATGATGTATATATTTCAGTTATTAATATAAATGGAAAACGTTGAACAAATGTTGAAGGGGATTTCCTATACATATTATGATGCCATGAAAGGGAATCGTGAGGAAAGACATTGTTGGTTGAGATGACCCCTTTTGGGAAGTAATCTGCTGAATTAAAAATGACCCAAACCCAAAACTGTCCTATGTTCCAGAAAATTTATTTACCAGTCAAGCTGGTAGTTGAATAGTCTTCCTCAAAAATCAATGAGGAATGGGTAGGGTACCCATATGGAAGTTTTTGAACTGAACCACGAAATATTTGGGTAGATTATCCATATGGATTTTGGTGGCCTCCCACCTATTCCAGCTGGCTCATTTTTGCAGTTTTCCAGTTTGGCAGTTTTTTCCTAGTTTTCGGGTCCCTGACTCTGGGGCCGTTTTGAGGCCCTAAACAACGTTTTTATGGCTCTCCAGAGTTAAACTATAGACAGAGTCAAATTTTGATGGAAACATGTGTATTCCTCAGATATACCTTTCCAACGGGCTATCGTGCACCTAAAACAAAGATCGTATGAAAACGTTACAACCCCAAAAAGTTGATGTACTAGCTTACCCCAACATGGCCCACATGACTTTTGGCGCTTCATCTCCTAGGGTTAGGTTTTTGGATGTATAGGGTTTTGGAATTCCTATGTATTGTGAAAAAGGCTTGGAGAGCCTCATTGTAACCATGTTCTTGCGAATGAGCACAGCCATCACATCTCTTCTCAGAGATAAGCTGCCACCATTCTAGCGAGCTTGTTTTCCGCTGCATTTTACAGTTTCAACTAATTTTCTTATTGAATAGAAACCAATTTTATTGTATCTCTGTTATTGTATCTATGTTATTCTTGTGTCTCTGTGTTAAGAATAATAATAATATGTATTCATTTTTGTTCTTCTCATAAAATCCAGATCAGTGGTATCAGAGCGGTCTGCTCCTTGTCGTTCTTAATGCATGTCCCCGATGAGATCAGGTTACAAAGAATTGGGTCTCGAGCTTGTTTCTCTTGAGAAAAAAATATCTCACATGCCCAAGCGACCTCTCATGGTGGGATAAAATAAAGATGATGGGACAAGAGATCCTTTCAAAATGTTGCTCGAGGAATCCCTCACGCAACAGAGGAACAAAATGATGGATAGTTTTGCACAAATACTTCGGCGACTACCAACAGGTGACGTATCTTCCTCGAACGGAGGCGCCGCCCCTTCAAGGAACAAATCAACTTTGATATTCCCATATTTGAAGGCCAGATAGACGTAGATGTTGTAGACAAATGGTTAAATATGCTAGAAGGTTATTTTTCTGTCCATAACTTTTCGAACATAGAAAAGATTACGTTTTCACTCCTCAAAGCCATCCCCCATGTCAAATATTGGTGGGAGACTTTCTGTGAGAAAAATGAAACAGAGGAACTCTCATTATTTACAGTCGTAGTCACCTGGGAGTCCTTCATGGATGTTATCAAGGAACAATACTACCCTGTCGAAAGTTATGATGACCTTTATGCAAAATGGACCACACTGCGGCAGGAAAGAGACCAAGCAGCGCTAGAGTTCACAAATATATTCCATACCTTGCACACCAAGATGGGTATTAAAGATTCTGAGCGACATCTAGTGGTCAAGTATCGTGGTGTTCTGCATAGATACATCCAGGTCGAAATGGAGTTTTTGGACATCTCATCCTTAAGCCCAGCCAATCAATATACCGTCAAAATCGAGCAAAAGCTTAAACAAAAGACGCGGAAATTTGGGCTTGGGAACCCCTCACATCAGAAGCAAGTAAAGGGAATCCCCAACCCATAGAACAAAGGATAGAGTAAAGAGGGACAACCTCGGGACAACTAATCTAGGCCGCAAACAAAGAAGTACATCGAAAAGACAAAGAAAGATACTGGGAAGTGGTGTGACTTCCATAAGAGCCCCTGACATAACACTCTTGATTGCAGTTCCAAACAATCATTGGTGGTTGAGGTGAAAGCCTCTGAATCATATGTGGGTTTTGACTCTGATTCTAAACCAAAAAGGGGGAGACGGATCATTGATGTGGAACCCAGTGCCATTGTTGCTACCACCAAAGTCTAGCCCGGTGAACCAGACGAGCTAGAAGAAGGCGAGCGCCTATTTCATTCATAGATGTGGGTAAAAGGCACCCCGCTGCACTTTATCGTTGATAGAAGTATCCAAAATAACATCATCTCATAGGAGGTCATCAAGCGCCTAGCCCTGCCGACAACATTGCACCCGCAACCCTACACCATTGGATGGCTCTGTCGAGGAAGCGATCTCTGTGTCAGCCAACACTGTTGTCTATCGTACGGAATCAAGCCCTTCAAAGATGAGGTATTGTGTGATGTTTCTCCTCTCAAAGTTTGTAATGTTCTTTTGGGCCAACCTTATTTATGGAAATTTCATGTTGTATATGAGTCTAGGCCTCGCAGTGTTATTATTACTTTGAACATGAAATTATACATGATACTCAAGGCAGTCCCACCTAGTGTTATTTCCTTGATCTCTGCCAAGCAATGCAGGAAGGTCATCTCTCAGACCAGGAAGTTTGTCTTCTTCGTGATTCGCTCTCAAAGTGAGAAAAATATTGTGGCCACATCCAGGGCCTCCGTGGCTGACCTCTCCACACAGCAGAAGCAAGTGGACAAGGTTGTCGCAGAATACAAAGATATATTCTCCTCACCTACCGGGGTACCACTGCACTGTTAGTTTAAACATCCCATCGATCTAACCCCCGACACACCACTGCCCAATGGGCCAGTATACCACTTCTCTCTGTTAGAGAATGAGGAGATCAAGCGACAGATCAAATAACTTCTCCACAAGGGGCACATCCATACCATCTCATTGCCTTGTGGGAACCCAATCGTGCCAATGCAGAAGAAAGACGTGACCTTTCGACTCTGCATTAATTACCGAGGCCTAAATAAAATCATAGTCAGAAACTAGTACCCAATTCCCAGAATCGACAATCTACTTGATCATCTCAAGGGGGCCAAATACTTCAGTAAGATTGATCTGAAGTCTAGCTACCACCAGGTCCCCATAGAACAGACAGATGTATGGAAGACCACCTTGAAGTCAAAAGAAGGTCTTTTTGAATGGTTGGTCATGCCCTTTGGTTTGAAAAATGCTCCAACAACCTTCATGAGGATGATGGACGATATCCTGCGACCTTTCACCAATATTTTTGTAGTGGTGTATCTGGATGGCATCCTCATCTACAACAAGACTTGGGCGGAACACTTACAACATATTCAGCAGGTTATGCACACCCTGTGGCAACACAAGCTATATGCCAACTTGAAAAATTTCTCCTTCGGCATGGACAGGGTCCAATACCTAGGCTACATCGTGGATCAGCATGGTGTGCATGTGGATCTAGCCAAGATCCATTTCATCAGTGACTGGCTAGCCCCAACCACACTCACTAAGCTTCGGAACTTCTTCAGCCTTGCCAATTTCTATTGCAGTTTCGTGTTGGGATTCTCCCATATTGCATGGGCCCTCAGCCAAGTAACCAGGGGTGGTGGTAAGGAAAATTTTGTGTGGGGCCTATCCCAATAGAAAATGTTAGATGATTTAAGGTAGCGCTTGTGCTCATCCCCGGTACTTTCATTACCAGACCTGCAACAACCCTTTGAGATCGAGATAGATGCTTCGAACTACGTTGTGGGCGCAATTCTCACTCAGCATGGCCACCCAATGGCCTATCATAGTGAGACACTATCATATGTTGTCTATAAGTACCCTACTTATGACAAATAAATGTACTCCATTATGCAAGCCTGTCGCTAGTGGAGACATTACATTCTTGGGAAGGAGACAGTTGTTGGTTGTGGAGCCTGATTATCTTCCAGTTTCATAGGTCTTTGGTTGTGGAGGCATGATAGCAATTATTGTATTCTGAGATAGGAGACTATGAAAAAAAGAAGAGGAAGTTACAACGGGTTTGTTGTAGGTCGTATCCCTTCGATTGTTGGATAATAATAAAGGAAGGACATGGCAATTTCTTTGGTGGATGTATCCCACACTGGGTGAACCACGTATGTTTGTGTCTCTATTGTATTGTGTATCTTCTATATTTTGTTTCTGCATTTGTTTTATTTTATTGCTCCGCGATCCTATTTTTTCTAACAACAGTCATCCACATGGATCATAAACCATTACAGTTCATGCACACACAAGGCAAATTGCAGAATGGTCGCCATCAAAAGTGGTCAGCATACTTGCAGCAGTTCCACCTCAACATCAAGTATAAAACAAGTTGTACCAACTGATTCATTGATTTCCTCAGCTGACCTCTAGTCGCGGCCCTCACCATAGTGCTAGACTCTTGCAGCCATGAGACCTCTAGATGGCCCAACCTCTATGAGACAGACCTTGACTTCGCCACCACATACCAAATGTTGGGCACAAACTCAGTTGTTGTTAATTTCCATCTTTAGGACAGGCTATTGTGTCGATTGGGACATCTCTGCGTTCCATCAAGAAAGCGAGTGAAGCTGATTTAGGAAACCCACTAAATTCAGGTGGAAAGACACTTCGGTGTCGAAAAGACAATGGAAGTGTTGCAGAAACTTTTATACTGGTCGAAACTTCAACAAGATGTCAGCAAGTATATCAGATCCTACACTGGATGCGTTATTGTCAAATTGACCAATAAGAAACAGGGCCTGTACACCCCCCTTCCTACTCCTGAAAGGCCATGGGAATCCATCTCAATGGACTACATTTCGGGCCTTCTGTCCACCAAGAGGGGAAATGACTGTGTCTTTGTGGTTTTTTATCACTTTTCCAAGATGGCGATCTTGGCCGCCTGCAAGAAGAGCATCACAATAAAGGCCACTGTCAAACTCTTCTTTGAACGATTCTGGGTAAATTTTGGAATCCCACAAACCATTGTCTCAGATCGGGACAATCAGTTCCTCAACACATTCTGGTCGAACCTCTGGTCATTGTTGGACACCAAGCTCACCAAGTCCACTACCTTCCACCCCCAGGCAGATGGCCAAACTGGGTTCGTCAATCGAATGATATTGCATATCCTGCACATGTACAATTCCAAGAACCCCCTCACATGGGATGAGAGTCTTCCCTATGTTCAGCATAGCTACAATAGAGCCCTACATAGCTCAACCGGCCACATCCCCTTTCAGGTCGGGTTGGGATTACAACCATTGGGTCCCATGGATGTTGCACTACCTCTTGCGGCCACCCCGGTCGATTCATCACCTACTCCAACTGAAGTTGACAAAGCCTCATGGTTCATTGAGCGGATCAAGCACATCTGCCAACAAGTTCAGGATATTTTACAAAAATCCAATGCCAAGTACAAGCAGCATCATGATCAACATCGGGTGCCACATAAGTTTCACGTGGGAGACAAAGTGTGGTTACACTTGCATAAAGAACACCTTACAGGGCCCCATCGGAAGCTTCGCCCACTCCATTACAGATCTTAAACCATCACCAAGGTTGTGGGTGACAATTCTTTTGAGCTCAATGTTCCTCCTTTCCTTGGCATGCAACCAGTATTCAACGTGGATCTCCTTCAGCCATACTTCCCACCATTGTTGGACACCTCAGAGATATCAGAACAATTGACACCAACAGAGCTCAACCCTAACTGCATGCAACATGAATCCAATGATCATATTGTGGACACATAGGTCAAGGTCACTCACCAACAAAGGATCCATAGTTATCAAGTTGTCAAAGCAGGGAAGCTCCTGCACCAAGGCAAGTGGCTCACTCGGGGCCAAATTCAGTAGAAATTTCCTCATATAATGGGGGCACTCAATGCAATGGAGACCATTACTTCCTAATGGGGGAGGATTTATCCATATGGATTTCGGTGTCCTCCCACCTATTCCAACTAGCTCATTTTGGAAGTTTTCTAGTTTGGCAGTTTTTTCCTAGTTTTCGGGTCCCTCACTTTCGGGGTTGTTTTGAGGCCCTAAACAACATTTTTAGGGCTCTCCATGGTCAATCTATAGACTGAGTCAAAGTATGAGAACATGTGTAGTACTCGGATAGACCTTTCCAATGCACTATCGTGCGCCTAAAACAGAGATCGTATGCAAAATTTACGACCCTCGGGCCCACATGACTTTTGGCACTTCATCTCCTAGGGTTAGGTTTTTGGATGTCTGGGGTTTTGGCATTCCTGTTTATTGTAAAAAAGGCTTGGAGAGACTCATTGTAACCATCTTCTTGCGAATGAGCGTATTCATCACATCTCCTCTCATAGATAAGCCGCCACCATTCTAGAAAGCTTGTTTTCTGCTGCATTTTACAATTTCATCACATTTTCTTATTGAATAGAAACCAGTTTTACTGTATCTCTATTATTGTATCTTTATTATTCTTGTGTCTCTTTGTTAAGAATAATAATAATATGTATTCATTTTTTTTCTGATCATAAAATCTGGATCAGTAGAATAAAAGGGAAAGGAGGAAAATCGGGGAAGAGGACAGGGGGGGCACATAGTTATTTCTAGAGAAAAAAAAAATGAGCGAAGAGGAATAGGGGAAATTCCTCTAGTTATGAGAAATGAGAGAGAAAAGTGTAGGAGAGAAGCCTTAATCCCTTGTTACTTGATGTGTAAAACAAAATTTCCCTCATGGCATCATACTCTGGATAGCGGGTGACTAGCTGTAGAGATATCCTGCGCGGTTGTGCCTATGGTTGGGTGGAAAGTGGCATACCCTTCAACAATTGCTAGTGTTGTCTAGTTTTCATATAAGTATTGTGGTGCTTCATTTATGTAAATGATTGAGTTCAATAACAATGAAAAAATTTGTTCTCAATTGTGTGAATTTGGTCTTCTATTAAATGATAGTTGAGAAGTTCATAGGTTCAGGAGATTGGTATAGTTGGGAATTAAATCGTTGTTGTCTTTGCTTACTACCTGTCCTTATCTTTAGAAAAGGTTGTTGTAAGTAATTGTTTGTGACATTCAAGAGAAACATAGTGTCGGTTGGGTATTTGTAGCCTATATGTATGAATAAATAAATATACAATCTTATGTGTAGTAGTGTAGACTGAATGGTTAAAGTCTTCATAGAATATCTGAAGATGAGAAGATGTGATTCTCTTTGTATCATGAATGTTAATTTCTACATTGCCAAAGTCTTAGATTGGGTTTGGGAGACCTATGCGCGGTCAAATAATCTTAATCCTCCACTAAAACCCCCTATCTTGAAATGGAGAGTTGCAGGAGATGAGAATCTCCACTTAAGTGATGAAAGGGAAAGCCTTAGTAGTTTTTCGGAGCAAAGCGAGAGCTCCCAAAGGCTGGGTAAGCTTGAGAAAATACTTAGAAGAATTCATGAAATATCCAAGTCCAAGTTCGGACTGATAACCCATAGAAAACCTATGTTTTGAGACAAGATGAATCATAGCAGTTGATAAGGCATCAAAAATAGATCCTAGTCCTCCATCAGAGAATGATGGTCAAAGTAGCATTGGATGCCCGTATTGGGGGAACTCTGATGGGGGAGACTTTGAGAGGTGATATGGACCGTTGATCGGTGAGAGAACGAAGAGTAGATCTCACTTGCAGGTCATTGTGGGTCCCGTGATGAGCCAAGGTCAGAAAGAGCGTGGCATGGTCGTTAACCTTCGCACAAGAAGGGACTTCAAAGACATTGGAGTCGTTGATATCTAATTCTAAGGATCGTCTGATCAGTCAGAGTGTACATAGTCGGAGTATGTCCATCGGAGTGGAACATGACTCTGGGGAGGAACTACTCTGACAGGAGGAACTCCAAGAATGGACGAGGTTCGTTGATCGCGGGAAGGGCGTGATGAAATGATAGTCATAGAGTTGTCGTGGGCCCCACCTAATTACTTGCAAGAGAATAGAGGGTAGGTATTAACCGTCGAACAAGTTGACGAACTAGCGTTATCAAGGTTGTTGGTTCCAGAGATCGAGGGTCATTGGATATACGGAGACAACCATCGGAGCAGGCCCCGTCGAATTGTTTGTCAAGCGGAGTATTCAAGTATTCCAACGAAGACCACTCTGAAAACACTGCATATCATAGACGAATAGCGAGAGTCGATGCAAGTTGTATGTTTGGTGGGTCTGATAAGCCAAGGACCAATGGGCCGAGTGGGAAGGTGTCAACACCCGAGTGGTGAGACCATATGCCCATCGATGACATGTATAGCCATGCCAACCCATGCATCACGACGGGGGGTGGTATACCTGTCAAGTGGTGGTTGTGCCACGTGTCAAGGTGAAATGGAGTGTTGAGACAGAGTTTCGTGCTGAATTATGAGTGCCACGTGTCATGCCAGATGAGAGGTAGCAGTAGGGCTATGTGTCATGATAGGTGGTTGGTTGTGGAAGTGCTACATGTCTAAATTTTCAGCTAGTATATTGGATTGGGCAGCTAAAGTTGATGGTGCGAGTGAATTTGGAGGGTTTGTGCCTTGATATCCACGTGTCACGTCGTGGTTAAGCTAGGCGGCGGGTCATAATAGGACTTCATGCTAAACATGGTGGTGAGGCATGAGAAGGCCACATGTAGTGGGTTCCAACTCATCTCAGAACGGCGTGTTGGGGCTATACAAAAATATAGATGAGTTGATCGTCCGGTGGTCGAACGCCTAGTGGGCCAATCGTCCGGTGGTCTGGTATATAGGATGATTGAGGATCAAAGGTCTTGAATAATGTTTAAGCACGGAGTGGTCTAGGGGCCAATAAGTTGGTGGGTTCGGTCGCAGGTGCCATGCAAACATCCACGCCAGCAACCACGACGATATGGGAAGGTGACGTGTTAGGACATGTCAAAGCCACGTAAAATTATACAAGTGACATGGAGCCATGTGGATGCCACATGGTGGGGTGGTGACCTTGACCAATGAAGGCCTGAAAATTTTAAAGAGCCATAACGTTTGATCCAAAGCTCAGTTTTGAGCATGGTGACAGTCGTTGGAAATCTCTTGATGAGAAGAAGACGATGGTACTCTTGAGAAGAGGCATTGAAATGGTTAAGGAGGAGAAAAAAATTCAATACCCCATCCCTTAAAAATGTACTTAGGGGGTTGGGTTTCTTACAAAGTGGTATCAGAGCAGGCAACAGCACTTGGCCCACTTGGGCTCATGAAAGAGTCGAATAAATTTTCTTGGAAAACTATTTTAAGGGAAAGGATACCCTGCCCTACCCCCTACCCTATCCATAAAAACTTACAAAATCTTGTTGAGACATTCTAATGATTTTACATGTTTAAATTTGTATGATGTTGTTATGTGTTTAATGATGAAGTTGATTTCATATTACAAATTTTTTTATGTGTTGTTCATAATTTAATGGATAAGTAACTAACAGAAAATTTCATTATCAACACTTAACCAGCTAGTGGACAACAAGGAAAACTACAGTATAAAGAATGGTGACACATCGTGAGATGGAAGAGGGCTCCCATAACATAGATGAAGAGTCCAATGAAAGGAGAGTGGTGGAAACCCCTTCGAATTTGGCTGAAATTGTAAGAAGCCTCATTGAAAAGTTAAAAATATTTAAAGAATATAATGAGAGGCTTATAAAAGAACAAGAAAAAAAAACTGAGATAAATGAATTCTTGCTTCAAAGCTTTTCAGATATATAGAGGTAGCTGCAGCATGGGCTAGTGGACAGTAATGCGGACAGACATCAATCCAAGAAAATCCAGAGTTCGCATGAGATACAAAAGCATGGCCCTGAAAGTAGCAATGCAAGAAAAAACACCTCCAAGAAGGCCCAACATGGATCCAAGAGGCATGCTAACATCAAGGACTCATCTGGAGAATCCTCTAGTGATGGGGTGAAAGATCCAAGGAACTGTCCATCAAGGAGACTACTTCACATTCTCAAAGGAGAAGAAAGAGGAGGAAGCATTCCAAGATCCATGACCTTGAAGAGTTTAAGAAATCCAAGTGATCCATAATTGGATCCAGGAGCTTGATGGGGCTCAGAAAGGCCTAAAAATAAAATTTCTCAGAATGTCTTCAAAATGGACGTGTGTGTAGGCCTCATCGATACGAACCCAACGCAACTTGAACGGGCTCAAATAGACATCGTATGCTCCACATATTGTGATCTGTTCGTTTTGACAAACAGGCAAAAAATGATGATTGTACAGTCCGTATAGTGCCATGTGGCAGCTGAATGTACAAGTCGTATGCCCATACAGTTGACGTGGTAGGAACAATTGACGCTAACATGGCAGGTTCCGTATAGCTAACGTGGCAAGGCATAGTTGGCGCTGACGTGGCAGGGTCTGTATAGCTGACGTGGCAGGCTGACTGGGCATACGGATGGATGACGTGGTAGGTACAGGTGGACCAATCCGAGAGTGACACATGTCCCCACTGCAAGGGTGACATGTGGCATGCCCATACGGTGACACATGGTAGACGATGACTGGGAAAGTATGCAGACACGTGGCAAACACGTGGACGAATGAAGTATTGACAAGAGGCAGAGCTCTCAGCATATGGTACGGTGCCACGTGGCCCAGACATGGGTTTCCACATGGCACCCAGGCATTGGCTCGTTTGGATGGAAAATTTGTGGCAGTTCACCGAATTCGAACCATAGACCTCCCTGGGTGCCAAGCTCTCGCATAGGACAGGCTACCAGCTCGCCTACGGGGTGTGACTTAATCGTATATGGCATAAATTATAATTAAGTTTGAGTTTAAGGACCGTTGGGTGGAGTTAGGGCTGGGGCCTAGCCCCAACCCTCGACGTAAACCATTCCAACATGACCACAGTTGATGTTTCGCGCACGGTGTGTGGCAACTAGCCCATGGATCCCTGCACCCATAACCCATATGACTCGGGATTATAACCTATGGCGCGAAGGGTTCGGGGTTAGCCTCGGTTGGTCAAGCTAGCCTACCGACCAAGGGATAATGGAACAAGGATTAACCATCGGGAATTTAAACTGATAATGTGTGGGTTGTGGCCACATGGCCCAACAACATAGGACCATGTGCCAAAGCAGTTAAGGGGTCAGTGCGCCCAGATTAGTGTCTGACCACATGGAAAGTACCCATATGACCAGGGGCCAACGCATAAGGGACTGTGCCAAATAATTTTGCAAATTGTGGGTTTAAACTTTATTCTATGGATTTTGTGTTGATTGTTTATGGATTATAGGTCTATTTTTGGAGATTTTTGGGGGATATTGGGCACATTTTGAGGTCAAATCTTGGGGGGAAGTTGGGAGATGGTTAACAACTTCATATCTATATAAAACAGGCCTTCTTGAGGCCATAAAAGGACATTCAGAGCAAGTTTATGTTGAAGATTTTCCAAGCCAAAGCCATTTTTATGCAGGGAAATTGTTGAGGAGTGCACCTTTGCAGGCCATTTCTGGGAGCTCCGGTCATCCGATTTTAGTGTAGTTTCTTTTGTTGGGTTCTAGAGATCTGGTAGAAAAAGACTAGATCAGTTTTGTAACCTTTTGGCACTGATGTGATTCCATTTTAAATCTTTGAACAGAAATAAGAAAGCCTCACCCACTGAGACAAAGGCCCAGAGACGTAGGAGAGATTGTTGAACTTCGTTATCACATTGGTATTATGGTTTGTTGTTGTTTTATGTTTTATTTCATATCTGTACATGTGCATATGGATGTGATGTTTCTTCTATAATTATTCCTCTTTCATTTTAGCTTCCTAATTGGTTAATTAACACATGCATAACAACTCAACCATTGTCATTTAAAAGATATTTTTGGATCAAGTGGTATCAGAGCTAGTTGACATTTGGATTTGAGTTTTGCATGTTAACCAGGGAAAAGCTACACTGTGGTGAAGGCGAGCTTGTTGAAGAGAATCCATTGATTGGATTGAGAAAGAGAACTTCTCAAAGCGAGAAGGTGGCATCAGAATAGGAACTTTCTCAGGATGAGAAAGAGTTTCGAAAAACTTTCTTCGCCATGTCGGAGATGATGAAGGTTTTGTATGATGATTACTTGGAACAAAAGAGACCAGTTCTTGGTGAATATTCAAAGGGAAAAAGTGAATAAGGAGAGGATCCTCCTCAAATTCCTCCTTCACCTCCATCTTCACCTCCTTATTCTCTTTCTTGTTCAAGTTCAAGTTCTAAATCCAATGCAAAGAAACATGTTCATAAACATAAGAATGAAATACCTTTATTAAAACTTGATGTTAAATTTGAATTACCCATATATGATGGTGACGTTAATGCAGAGAGACTTGACAATTGGGTCAGACAGATGGAGGTTTATTACAGTGTGCAACAAATCAAGGATGAGGCCACTCAAATCAAATTGGCATCATTGAGACTTGTAGGCACAACACTCATCTGGTAGCAAAGCAAGTTGCAAAATGGCACGCAACAAGTGGGTAATGTATTTCCATCATGGAAAAGTTTCATTTATGCACTTAGAAAGAAATTATGTCCTTTGGGTTATAAAGAGAAAGTGTTAATTGAATGGAAAGCTTTAAAACTAAGAAAAGGACAAACAGTGCAAGAATACACAGATGGATTTCGAAAAATGGCATTAATGTTAGATATTCCCTTACATACCCAAGAAACTCTTATGAAGTATATAGGAGGTTTACCTGCACATATTCGAAATATTGGATTCATGTTTGGACCAACTAATCTTGATGAGGTTTTTGTTCAAGCGACATACATTGAAGCAGGGAAAACAGGTGTTGGTGTATCAGAGGAATCGTCTTCAAGGAAAGAGGACAAAAGGAAGTGGCATGGAAAGAAGTCAAATTATGTGGAAAGAAAGGAAGAGAAGCCCTCTTGCAAGCATTGCAAGAAAGAGGGGCATGATGAGGACCGTTGTTGGCAATTGCATCCCGAGAAGAGGCCAAAGTGGTTCAAAGAGAAGAAAGGGAGGCAAACAGTTGCAGCAACAACACGACCAATAGACTTGGGATCGGATTTAGGTGACGAATTTAAGGTCTCATTGATTGGTATGACAGGTAAAATTGGTGAAGGATTTGATTGTAGAAGTTACTTGTTTCACATAAGGGTCATCATGAGGCACACTAAGGTTGACACATTGATAGATAGTGGATCTCAATCTAACTTAATTTCAGAGGAATTCGTTAAGCAATTGGGATTAAAAACACATATGCATCATAAGCCCTACACACTTAAATGGATAAGAAACAATCATCAAATGCACATAACCAAACAGTGCACATTAAAATTTGCAATTTCATCTAAGTTTGTAGACGAGGTAACATGTAATGTGGTGCCACTAAGTGAATGTGGAATGGTCTTAGGCAGTCCATACTTGTATTATCGTAAAGAAATATTCTACAGGGAAAAGAATCAATATCACTTAATCAAAGCAGGTCAAGAATATGTGGTTCATGCTTATCATGTAAAGGAAAATAAAACTCTTCAAACTATCGAACAATTAAGAAAGGAAGTTCAAGCAAGCAACACACCTATAATTGTTTCAAATCAAGTAATCAATCTTAAGCAAGAACATGAGATGATTGTAGAATGGAAAATCAATCATAGTTTGCTTCAAGATAAGATAATGTCGTGCAAATATTACAAACATATCAGCTCATTTGCAGTCATATTTTTTATGTTGTCATTAGTAATGTTATCTAAATGGATGATAGTAGATTCAGTAAGATGTGACAGGGTTCAAATGTCTAACAATATGTTGTCAGTTATCATGATTGTGTTACAGTTGATCTTGAAGAGACAGGTGCACATGATAGAGTTCAAAGACAGAGAGCAAGTCGGGTGGCCTATCTCGAACTTTATGACTAGTCAGTAACATTTTTGGGACCAAAAGGTCCTAAGTGGGGAGGTGTGATCCAGAATTAGATCCAGGAGCTTGATGGGGCTCATAAAGGCCTAAAAATAAGTTCTCATAATGGCTTCAAAATGGACGTGTGCATAGGCCTCGTCGATACAAACCCAACAAAACTTGAACAGGCTCAAACGGACATCGTATGCTCCAGAAACGGTGATATGTTTGTTTTTCCAAACAAGCAAAAAAATGATGACTGTACAGTCCATACAATGCCATGTGGCAGTTGAATGTACAGATCGTATGACCGTAAAGCTGACGTGGAAGGCACAGTTGGCGCTGATGTGGCAGGTTTCGTACAGCTGACGTGGCAAGGCACAGTTGGCACTGACATGGTAGGGTCCATACAACTGATGTGGCAGGCTAACTGGGCGTACAGACAGATGATGTGGCAGGTACAGGTGGACCAATCCGAGAGTGACACATGTCACCACTATAAGGGTGACATGTGGCATGTCCTTATGGTGACACGTGGCAGACGGTTACTGGGCAAGTATGCAAACAGGGCAGACAGGTGGAAGACACATGGATGAATGAAGTATTGACAAGAGATAGAGCTCTTAGCGTATGGTATGGTGCCACGTGGACCAGACATGGTCTGCCACGTGGCACCCAAGAATTGGCTCATTTGGATGGAAAAATTATGGCAGTTCAGTGGATTTGAACCATAGACCTCCCCAGGCGTGAAGCTCTCGCGTAGGCCGAGCTACCAGCCCGCCTACGGGGTGTGACTTAACTATATATGGCATAAATTATATTTAAGTTTGAGTTTAAGAATCATTGGGCGGAGTTAGGGCTAGGGCCTAGCCCCAAACCTCATCGTAAACCATTCCAACATGACCACAGTTGATGTTTCCCACGCGGTATGTGGCAGGTAGCCCACAGATCTCAGCACCCATAACCCATATGACTCGGGATTATAACCTATGGTGTGAAGGGTTCGGGGTTAGCCCCGATCAACTTGGCTAGCCCGTCGACCAAGGGCTAACGGAATAGGGCTTAATCATCGGGACTTTAAACTGATAACATGTGGGGTGTGGTCACATGGCCCAACAACATAGGACCAGGTGCCAAAGCAGTTAAGGGGCCAGCGTGCCCAGATTAGCGCCTAGCCACATGGCAAGTACCCATACGACCAGGGGCCAACGCATGAGGGGATGCGCCCAATAATTTTGAAAAATGTGGGTTTTAACTTTATTATATGGATTTTGTATTGATTTTTTATGGATTATAGGCCTGTTTTTGGAGATTTTTGGCCCTTTTTGGGGGATATTGGGACCTTTTTTAGGCCAGATCTTGGGGGGAAGTTGGGATATGGTTACCAACTTCAGATCTGTATAATTCAAGACTTCTTGAGGCCATAAAAGGACATTCAGAGTAGGTTTATGCTAAATATTTTCCAATCCAAAGCCATTTTTATGTAGGGAAGTTGTTGAGGAGCGCACCTTTGCAGGCCATTTCTGGGAGCTCCGATCATCTGATTTTAGTGTCGTTTCTTTTGTTGGGTTCTAGAGATCCAGTACAACAATACCAGGTCACTTTTGTAACCTTTTGGCACTGTTGTGATGACAATTTAAATCTTTTAACAGAAATAAGAAATCCTCACCCACCAAGACGAAGGCTCGGAGACGTAGGCGAGATTATTGAAATCCATTATCACATTGGTGTTATGGTTTGTTGTTGTTTTATGATTTATTTCAGATTTGTACATGTGCATATGGCTGTGATGTTTATTCTATAATTATTCCTCTTTCATTTTAGCTTCCTAATTGGTTAATTAACACATGCATAATAACTCAATCATTGTGATTTAAAAGATCTTTTCGGATCACCAAGCCACCCACTTTTTATGGGGAGATTAAAAAGGGGGAAGAAGCACAATCTTGGATACTTGGCTTAAAGAAGTACTTCACAATTCATGACTACTCTAAAAACTTGAAGGCTCGAATAACCATTTTCAACCTGAATGGAAAGGCCTCTATCTGGTGGGAGGACCTTAGAAATGTAAAGGGAATCCATGAGAAGGAGTCGTCATGGGTGCAATTTGAGAACTACTTCAAGAAGAAGTACCTGTCTGAAAGGTACTATGAAGAAAATACTAAGGAATTATATTAATTCAAGCTAGGACAACTCACAATAGATGAATATGTCAACAAGTTTCTTAATATGATGAGGTATGTGCCTTATATAAAGGATGAAAAGGTGAAGATGGAATGATTCCTTAGTGGGTTGCCTAAATCCTTCTCAGACAGAATTGAGTTTGATGACCTAAGAATTTAGAATATATCATTTGGAAAGCAAGGTTGCTATGAGCATTTCCAAACAAGGCATAATCTCATAAGGACTGGGAGAAGAAAGATAATTTGGGATTCAAGAAGAAGGGGTTTAAATCCTCAAAGTTTAAGAAGCATAGGAAGAGCTCCAAGATGAACCTTCCCACAAAGAGTGTATATTAGTAGAATTTTCCATCTCAGAGTGTGAATAAACCCCTTGGATCAGTCATAGGAGAGGATGATAATACAAAGAGAGAACCATTGAAATTTTGGGGATGTGGAGAAGAACATTTTCTAAGGGATTGCCCGCATAGATATCTGGACAGTAGGAGAGTCTACAACATCTAGGAGGGTACCACGATTAATGATGTAGTCAGGAGCGTAACACAAATTCATGCAGCCTTGGATAATAGACAAGTAGACCACCAAGCTTCAGTGATGGAAATGGAAGGTATGATTTCCAACCATCTTGTTTCCATTTTAATTGACCCTAGTTCTTATTTGAGTTATGTTTCCCCTCAAACTGTTGATAAATGTAAAATGCAGCAAGTAAAACATGCTAAATCATGGATGGTACAACTAGCCACTGGAACAAAAATAAAAGTGGCATAGGTCATACCAGCATGCCAATTCATTATGAATGGAATGTCCACCCAAGCCTCTCTAAGCATACTCCCCTTAGAATCTTATGACACGTCAATTGGCATGGACTGGTTGACTGCCCATAAAACCAAGTTGGATTGCTATAATAAAACGTTAGATTGTGAAGATGAGGAAGGGAAGAAAAGAACCCTACAAGGAATCCAAAATCATATCTCAGTGAGACAAGTATCAGCGCTTCAAGTGAAGAAGTATTTCAAAAAAGGATGTTATTTGTATGCAATACAAATATTGAACTCTATTGAGGATAGTAAACCAAACCTGGAGGACCATCCTATATTAAGAGAGTATAAATATGTGTTTCTAGAAGAGGTACTAGGACTACCCCCAAGAAGAGATATTGATTTCTCAATATAACTTAAAGTTGGAACGGTGCCAATGTCTAGAGTACCCTATAGGATGAGTACCCTAGAACTAGTTGAGCTCAAGTTACAACTGAAGGAGATGTTGGAAAAAGGTCACATTTGACCTAGTGTGTCTCCTTGGGGAGCACCAACCTTGTTTGTGAAGAAAAAGGATGGCACACTCAGATTACGCATAGACTACAGACATCCCAACAAGATGACAATTAAGAATAAGTACTCCTTACCTAGAATTGATGACTTATTTGACCAACTAAGAGGTGCTACAATTTTCTCCAAGATTGGCTTGAGGTCTAGATACCATCAAGTCTAGATTAAGGATGAATACATTCACAATACAACCTTTAGGATGAGATATGGGCACTATGAATTTGTGGTGGTGCCATTTGGGCTTACCAATGCACCGGCCACCTTCATGTGCTTGATGACTAATGTTTTCAACAAGTTCTTGGAAAAAATTGTGCTAGTTTTCATTGATGATATCCTAATATATTCTAAGAATAGGGAAGAGCATGAAGAGCACCTCAAGTTAGTGCTTCAAGTGCTAAGAGAGCACAAAATCTATGAAAATCTTTGTAAGTGTGATCTCTTCCAAAAACAACTCCATTACTTAGGCCATGTCATCTTTGAGGAAGGAGTAGCATTTGATCCTGAAAAGATCAAGTCCATTATGGATTGGCCTACACCAAAAGATGTAGTTGATAGCAAATCCTTTATGGGCCTAGAAGGATACTATATAAGGTTTATAAAGGGGTTTTCCAAAATCAGTCATCCAATCACCTCCCTTCAGAGAAAGGGGGTTAAATTTATTTGAACAATAGAGTGTGGGGAGATTTTTCGGCAGCTGAAACACCTTTCAACCAATGTACCTGTGCTAAAAATAGCATACCCAAACAAGGATTTCCTTGTGTGTACATATTCCTACAAGGAAGGACTCGAAGGAGTCCTCATGCAAGAAGGGCATGTGATTTGTTAGGAATCCAGAAAATTAAATAAACATGAAACACATTATGTGACCCATGACTTAGAATTGGTTGCCATAGTGCATGCTTTGAAAATGTGGAGGCATTACCTCCTAGATAGAAAAATTGTGTTGATGACAGACCATAGTGGGCTGAGATATTTTTTGACCGGCCCAAACTAAATGCTATACAAGCTAGGTGGATGGCTCTCCTTAGTGAATTTTATTTTGAAATCAAACACATTAAGGGAAAAGAGAATAGGGTGGTTGATGCTCTAAGTAGAAGCATGCAATTGATTCACTTGGAAGCTATAAGCACCTGTGAATCAAACATCAAAGAGAGGGTTAAAAGTGCACAGGAAGTAGATGAGCTTTTCAAAATTGTAAAGGCATATCTAGAGCAGGAGCCTCGGGCTGAAATATGATGGCTACCAGTTGTTGAATGATGGCTTTCTAACTCACAAAGGTTGGTTGTACATTCCAAATTGTGACGACTTGAAGAGTTTCATAATGGATGAGCTACATAAAATACCATACATTGATCATCCTGGTTATCCAAAGATGATAACAACCACTAAGTAATTCTTTAATTGGCCAGGAATGAAAAAGGACATAGTTGAGTACTTAGCTAAATTTTTGGAATGTTGATAGGTTAAGATGGAACACAGGCACCCAGCAGGGCTATTGCAGCCCCTACCAATTCCAGAATGGAAGTGGGAAACCATATCCATGGACTTTATTATAGGATTACCTAAATCAACTAGACAGACTAATGCAATTATGGTAGTTGTGGATAAGTTGAGCAAGGCGAATCACTTTATCCCTGTAAATAAACTTGCAAGGCAATAGATATTGCCAACATTTTCATGAAAGAAATATTTAGGTTGCATGTTTTTCCTAAGAAGATCATATCAGATAGAGATGTTAAATTTACTTCAGAATTTTGGAAGTCTTTGTTTGTTGGTTTTGGGACTAAATTGGTATTTAGTATATCCTACCACCCTCAAACTGATGGGCGGGAGAGAGGGTAAACCAGGCATTAGAATACATGTTGAGGATGCATGCAATGCATCAGCCCAAGAAATGGGAAGAATATCTACCACTGGTGGAGTTTTCTTACAACAATGGCTACCATAAGTCATTGAAAATGAGTCCTTTTGAGGATTTTTATGGAAGACAATGCAACATTCCAATTAGTTGGGACAACCCAATCAGCATTATTACACTCGAACTAGACATGCTAAAATAAATGGAGAAACAAGTAATTCAAATAAAACAAAATCTGAAAGTGGCCCAGGAAAGACAGAAGAGCTACATTGACAGAAATAGGACTCCTAGAGAGTTCAAAGTATGGGATTATGTGTATCTTTGAATTAGGCCCAGAAGAAGTTCCTTGAGAATGGGAACATGTGCCAAGCTGGCACCTTGATTTTGTGGAACTTTTGAAATATTGGATAGAGTGGGACCCATAGCATATAAATTAGCTTTTCCTCCCACAGTGAGAGTGCATAACATTTTTCATGTTTCATTACTGAAGAAATATGTACATTATTCTAATCATATAATTGATTGGTTTATGATCTAGGTGGAACCAGAGGGAGAATTACTGCTAGAACCACAATGCATACTAGATAGGAAAGAGATCCCCCTCAGGAACAAAGCCATTGCATGGGTCAAGGTGCAATGGAAACACTTTGGTCCTAATGAAGCTACGTGAGAAATGGAGGATACCATGAAACATACATACCCATTTTTGTTCATTGTTGTACGTAGAGATCAAACGATAGATAGAACACCAAGGGCAGTGTTAATTTAAGGGAGAGGGGATTGTAAGACCCCTGTTTTCCCTAGTCTGTAAATAGAATTATTATTATGACCAAAACTATGGATAAACCTGTTATGGTGACTTTTGGAAAGACAATGAACCTTGCTAAATGATATGATGTATATATTTCAATTATTAATATAAATGGAAAATGTTGAATAATTGTTGAAGGGGATTGCCTATACAGATTATGATGCCATGAGAAGGAATGGTGAGGGAATACATTGTTGGTTGAGATGACCCATGTCGTGCAATACTATGCTGAATTAAAAATGACCCAAACCTAGAACTTTCCTTTGTCCCAGAAAATTTATTTACCAGTCAAGTTTGTAGTTGGGTAGTCTTCCTCAGAAATCAATGAGGAATGGGTAGGGTACCCATATGGAAGTTTCTGACCTGACCCATGAAATCTTGGGATAGAAGAAAAGGGAAAGGAGGAAAATCGGGGGAGAGGATAAGGGAGACACACGGTTGTTTCTGGAGAAAAAAAAATATGAGCAAAGAGGAATACGAAAATTCCTCTGGTTCTGAGAAACGAGAGAGAGAAGTGTAGGAGAGTATCCTTAATCCCTTATTACTTGTTAATTAAAATAGAATTTCCCTCATGGCATCATACTCTAGCTAGGGGGTGGCCGACTGTAGAGATATATGGCACAGTTGTGCCTATGGTTGGGTGGAAAGTAGCACACCATTCAATAGTTTCCAACATTGTCTAGTTTTTAGATAAGTATTATTGTGCTTCATTTCTATAGATTATTGAGTTTAGTAACAATGCAAAAATATGTTCTGAATGGTGTGAATTTGGTA
>ML816352.1:73358-93651 GCA_009831015.1 Picea engelmannii | reverse complement strand
GCGAATAGTGCACATCAGGTCCCAAGATTCTGTTGTTTGAGAAGGATATTTTGCGTTCCATATCTCTCTCGTCATAACAATATTCTCGATCCTTCAGTTCATAAAACGAATTAACAATGAGTCAAAATCAGAATAAGGATTAGAATAGCAATAGTTTGATCATAGTGTTGAAGAAAAACCTTAAGCGGAGTTTGTTCATGCAGATTCTAGTATGTAACATCAGCTTGATCTTTTCTTTCACGGTAATGTTTTACTGCTACCATTTACCGCCTTCTGATCCCTGTTTGCAATTAATCCGAGATCAATATTCTGAAGTCCTCAACATTGTAAGTATAGAAAACATCTAATTTTTATGATGGAAAATTCGTATCAGAACACATTAAATGAATATAATGACAAAAATGATGACTAATGTATAAGATTAAGTTTATTACTGTATATTTTTTTAATTTTTTTTAAGTTGATTATAATTTTGATTCCAATATCTTTTGATTCTTCTAACTGCTTCATAAATTCAAAACAAAAATAAGTTCATGTTAATAAACTAACTCTGCGATGGAGATCGAAAGCCCTTACCTTGACAAGGACTTACATGGAGTGCCATTTGGATAGACAAGCCCGGGCTGGAAGACCAACCCAAATTTGAAGAAGGAAGTCCATTGAATACCATTCCAGACTTTTGTTTCTGATTGGATTCAACATTTATAATACTAGCACAGCCGCTAACTCGCGGCTGGTGAACGTCGAAAGCGGTGGCTTATGGCTGTTAAACGTGGTCATGATTGATGGTAATGCCAGCACAGAAAGGCGGCCACCAAAAGTTAGCCAGCAGAAATTCTGTGAGAATACTTTAATATTTTTTAATCAGATAGATGTGGCAATAAGTTAGTGAATACAGTAATTTTTAAACACTATTAGGTAAATGTAAAAAAGTAAACATATAAACGGATATCTTTATAACAGCTAGGAAGTTAATGGATGAAATCAAAGCCATTTGTAACGACTAAGAATATTCTAGGTATATTTAATCTCGTCCATAAAAAACGTATTAAGAACTAAAAACCTATTAAATGTGCCCATTGTCAATAGGTATTTTTGACGCGATTTATAAGATGACCATCCACGTATCATACATGCACAGACTCACATGTCTTATCAGAAATCATGATCCACCCTAAACTGGGGTCGGAGGGTCGGATGTTGTGCTTAATCCAACTGAGATAGGTGAAGCCAAGTACAGTCAAGTAGCATATGCTTATAGCAAAGGGTCCTAACCAACTCATAGTGACCAATTCAGTCTATCAATATCGAGAATAGGGTAAGTGGGTTATTGAATATGGAATGTTTCGTCTCGGCGGTCACTCCCGACCCAACTTCCGGTTATAAAGGAGCTAAAGTTGGGATGAGAAAATGGGTGAAGCCTGCAGTGACAGAGATTCCTCTACCTTGGGGAAATGAAGCGTGTGAAGTAGGTATATTCCCGGGTTGTCTGATTTGTCTTTTTTAAGAGGGGTGAATGTATGGGTCTCCGCGGCAGGCCCAAAATAACTGAAGTAGCATGTCCCTAATGCTCTTTGATTGCACATACAAAGGTCCTTACCTTTTTCCAACTCCACCTTCTAGTTGCAGAGAATAAGGATATTTTCCTAGTTGCATAGAATATGGTTCCAGAAACGTCTCTCCAAATTCATGGTCATTTTTTTCTCGGTGAAATTGTGTCATAGCTGAAGTTTTGACGGAAATCTCACCGCCAGCTGCAGTCGTGGAAATCTCACTGCCCGCTGCACTCGTGGATGCACATAATTTGCCAGGTAAGTCCCAAGCTAATGTTTTAGTGGAGTTAATATTTTTAACCATGAGTTGAAGAAGAAAGGAACGGAGGTGCAGAAGAAAGGAAGGAACGCTGAGCAGAATGGGAAAATGAAGTTACAAACGACCAGGAAAGCGAGGAGGAAAAATGCAACAGGAAACCAAGGAGGAAATAGAGCCCATCTGTTTTGTGTCAAAAGTAGAGTGTTCTACATGTAAGCCCGAAGGTTTTCGACGTGGAAGCAAAACTGATGGGGCAGACATACAGTAATATATGGCTCGATAAATATGTGCTAACATTTAATGTTTATGAAGTAATTCTAGATTGATCTTTAGCATTACTTCATTCGTTAAAAATAAAAAAACAAATGTGCACTTTAAATCAACTCTAACCTTAAGATATTTTTCCCCTTGCCTGGAGAAGAGGTCAAATAAGAGGAAGAATTGAAAACTTATATTAAAAAGCAACCAAAATTGTATGATTTTCTGAAAAGTTTGCCTAAAACAATTAGGCATAGTTATTAGAAATAGTGAAAATCGATTACTAGGAACTAATAAGCTTTAAAAAGTCAAGATGAAACACAAAGAGGGATAAAGAACTCTAAAACTTAAAAGTAAAACAAGGGATTAACAAAGTGTCACACCAAGGTTGTGACTCTTGAGTACAGTTATTAAAAGTTTTGATCATAACATTTTTTTTTTAAGTTTTCTTTATACATTTAAATTTCTCTTTATACATTTAAATTTGTTATTATTTTTTTAATAGTTAAAGTTATTTAATAGTCGAAATTATTTAATAATGTTCTAATATGTATTTTACAAATTTATTATTATTTTTATTTTTTTAAAATAATAAAAATAGATTATATAAATATTTATTAATAAAAAAGATAATAATATTTTCTATCATTATATATAACTTGAGTATATATAATTTATGTAGGAGCTAACAATTAAGAGCATGTGTTTCTGTATAAAGAGTTACAAATTCAAACAGGTTAAATTATTATTATTAAATATTTTTTTCAATTTTTTCAATATTTATTAATTAAAAAATATGGAAGTTACTCCATTGAACATAAACAATTTTGTTACATTTATGTTGCGTATGTCCACCATCCAATGCACCCAAAAAACCAGATAGTGCCTCAAAGACCCATGCCAAATGTTTCTTATGATCCTCCATACTTTTACTATACATGACGATGTCATCCAAATACACAACGAACTTGTCCAAAAATGACTGAAACATGTCATTCATCAATGTGCAAAAGGTTGTAGGGTCGTTGCACAACCCAAAATGTATCACTTTGAATTCATAGCTCCCATACCTCATCACCACGGTTGTCTTCACCTCATCTCCATCTGCAATCTGCACTTGATAGTACCCATGTCGCAAGTCAAGCTTTGAAAAGACTTTGGCCTTGGCTAGCTTGTCAAATAAATCAACAACTAAAATGGGTATCAATTCTTCACAGTTTTTTTGTTCAATGCTCGGTGATCCAAACAAATCCTTAGCTCTGAAGTGTCCTTCTTCTTCTTAAAGAGAATCAGGGTGCAATATGGTGACCTAGATGGATGAATGAAGACAACATCAATCAATTCGGTCAATTCTCACTTCAACTCCTCCAACTCAGGTCAGAGCAATCAATAAGGAGCTCTTGTTGGTGGTTGCAACCCAAACTCTACCTCTATATGATGGTCAACAGTGTGTCATAGTGGTATTACTTTCGATAACTCATATGACATTCTGTCCGAAAAATCACCCAACAACTCAGTGAGCTCGGGTGGAACAAGTGTCCCCATTCCATCCTCTTGAACTTCCCTAACAATTGTTGCATAAATCTGTGATCCATTCCACCTTGATTCTCTCTTCATACTCAGCGCAGACACAAGTTTCACCTTTCCACCAAACTTCCTTGCAATTGCGTGTACAACCCAAGCCTTTTGTTCACCAAGTATAACCATCTTGTCCATCCATTGCATGAGAACTAAATGCATCCTCCTTAGGAACTCCTACCCAAGAATCACCTCAAAGTCACCCATAGGCATCACCGTGAAGTTAGCTCGACCTTTCCACTTGTCAAGTTGAATGTGAAATGAGGAGCCAACACTAGCCATTGTCTTTGCCTTACAGTTTACTACCTTCACTACAACTCCACATGGGGAGACTTTAAGTCATAACTCCTTTGCTACCTTAGTCTTTAGAAAATTATGTGAGGCACTTGAGTCAGCTAGAGCTTGCATTATTCTTTCGTTGATAACTAGATCCATGAAACACAACTAATGATCTTGACTTCCATGCTTTCCACCCATGGAACCAAACACACCAACCCTTCATATTTTGTTGCAAATCGAGCCTTGCCACTCTTTCTGTATTAAGTGAAAAAGATAAACATAATTACAATACAACATACCCATATTGTGCTCGTCTCCTACAGATTGTGTGGGAGTGCCCCTTGGTTCCAAGGCTCTTTGTTGTAAGTCCTTGTAGATCTTGGTTCGGTGCACAAACCTGGTCTCTTTTCCCTCAATTCATGGTGTGACACTTGACTCGACCTGCCTTGAGTCATCCACGGTCTACTTTCTTCATACAACTTCATCTGGCTCTATCCAAAGAGTCACACCACCCTGGGTCGCCCCACTTTTGAACTCTTCAAAGCCTGCCATACTGTGCACTATGTATCTGCAAAACTCTTCATTGCAAAAATGATCTGATATCATCTGTCAAACCCCCAAGAGTCATGCCCAAGTCCAACCTTGGCATCTTGTGGATGTGTGACACTGCGACGGTTCTCACTTGGTAGCTTCGCTCAAATAAGGATACTTCCCCCAGACGATGCCTCTTCACCTAGAGCATACCCATACTATGTTCTAGGCTATATACGAGTCACATCCTTACTCTATGAAACTCAGTTGTATACTTAGACATTTGTTAACATTCTTTAACAGTTAGTCAATCTGGCGTGCAACAAAAAACATGTGAAACACAAGAGACATAGATATACTACGGTCGACACAAACAATTCCTAATACCCGACTTCGTTTATTATATTGCGAAATAGAAACAAAGCATTACAAATAGGGCACTATTGTCCCAGTTACATAGATGGGAAATGTCTCATGACTCTGCCTTATACATTAGAACTTTGTAGACTTGCGGTTTTGTCACACCAAAACTTTCCTTGAACTTGTTCCGCATTGCCTCAGCCTGAGGTGCACCCCACTTATGTGCCTGGGACCTCCATATCTCTTGCCTTCACTTTTTTCTTCTGCCTTTGGTTTTGCACCCTTGTACTCCGATAAGGACTCCAAGGGTCACTTGTGTGAAACGTCATGTCTTTTGAGTGTGTCACGCCGCTTCACAAATTGTCACACTTAATTGAACCGTTGCACCCCTCTGTGGACCTAGTGCACCTAAACGAGCTTGTTCTCCCATCAATTGTTGCATCTCTTGGATCGACACACCCCATCCGTGGGCACACACCCCTTGTCTTGTGCTCTTCCTTGTGTTGATTGTTGTGACTTTTCATGGGAGTGTCAATGGGGTCATCCAACCTGTTTGGTGCGCTCATGCTGCCGAGGGAAGATGGGTCCACTACTTGGGAATGCTCCTAAGTTTCCCCACCCTTTCCCAAATGCAACCCAAGTCTCTGTCATTCGTCGCAAGGGAAAAAGGGTGTGCGCCCCCTTGGGCCTACACATCACTATCGTGCCTCAAGGTACTCCTGCCCACACCCTGATCTGGATTTTATGAGTAGAAAAAAATGACTATAGATTATTAACAGGTGCTTAACACAAAAAAATAGAGATATAGAAAAATTGGTTTTCTATTCAATAAGGAAATAAGCTGAAACTGTAAAAATGAAGCGGAAACAAGCTTGCTAAAATGGTGGCAGCTTATCTCTAAGAAGAGATGTTACAGTTGCGTTCATTTGCAAGAAGATGATTACAATGAGGCTCTGAAATCCTTTTTACAATAAACAGGAATTCAAAAAACCCTAGACATTCAAAAACCTAACCCTAGGAGATGAAGCACCAAAAGTCACGTGGGCCCTATTTGGGTAAGTTAGTACATCAACTTCCCAGGGTCGTAACTTTTGCATACAATATCTGTTTTAGGTGTATGATAGCCCGTTGGAAAGGTATCATCGAGGAGATTCATTTTCGGGGCTCAATGAATCCTTTAGCTATCATTGAGAAGAGTGATCCCGAAAAACCTTCATTTAGGCCCTCAAAATGGCCCCGGAAGTTAAAACTGCTAAAAATAGTAAATTGCCAAAATTGTTAGAAAACTGTTTTGAGCTAGTTGGAAGAGGTGGGTGGCCATCGATATCCACCTAGATCAATCCTCTCTGCTTAGGAATAAATTGTCTCCATTGCATTGAGTTCCCCCATCAGATGAGGAAATTTTTGTTGAATTTGGTCCTGTGTGAGCCACTTACCTTGGTGCAGGAGCTGCCCTTCTTTGATGACTCGATAAAGATGGATCCTTTGTTGTTGAGTTCCCTTGATCTGTGTGTCCACAATCTAATCGTTGGATGCTTGTTGTATGCAGTCGGGTTGAGCTATGTTGGTGTCAGTTGCTCTGTTATGTCTAAGGTGCCCAATAATGGTGGGAAATAAGGGCGAAGGAGATCCACATTGGACACAAGGTGCAGGAAAAGGAAAGGAGGAATGTTGAACTCAAAAGCATTATTTTCCATGTCCTTGGTGATGGTGTATGACCCATAACGTAGTGGGTGAAGCTTCCGATGGGGTCATGTAAGGCGTTCTTTCTGCAAGTGCAACCAAACTTTGTCGCCCACCTGAAACTGATGTGGCACCCGATGTTGATCATGGCGCTACTTGTAATTGTCATTGGAATTTTGTAGGATATCATGAACCTTTTGGCATATGTGTTGGATCCACTTAATGAACCGAGTGGCTTTTTCAACTTCAGTTAGAGCAGGAGATGCGTTTGTCGAGGTAAACGCAAGGAGAAGTGCAACATCTATGGGACCCAATGGTTGGAATCCCAACCCCACCTGAAAGGGGTTGTGGCCAGTTGAGCTATGTAGGGCTCAGTTGTAGCTATGTTGGACATAAGGAAGGCTCTCATCCCATGTGCGAGGGTGCTTTGAATTATACATGCGAAGGATATGCACAATTATTTGATTCACGACCTCAGTTTGGCCATCTTTCTGGGGGTGGAAGGTTGTATATTTGGTGAGCTTGGTGTCTAGCAGTGACTAGAGGCTCGATCAGAATGTGCTGAGAAATCGACTGTCTCGATCTGAGATATGGTTTGTGGGATTCCAAAATGTACCCAGACTAGTTCAAAGAAGAGCTTGGCAGTGGCCTCTACTGTGATGTTCTTCTTGTAGGCAGCCAAAATCACCATCTTAGAAAAGCAATCAACAACCACAAAAACCAACTCATTTCCACGCTTGGCGGACGGGAGGCCTGACATGTAGTCCATTGAGATGGATTTCCATGGCCTTTTAGGAGTAGAAAGAGGGGTGTACATGCCTTGTTTCTTAGTGGTCGGTTTGGCAATAGCATAGGTAGTGCAGGACCTGATATACTTGCTGACCTCTTGTCAAAGTTTCAACCAGTAGAAATGTTTCTGTAGCATTGCCACTGTCTTTTCGACGTCGAAGTGTTCTGCCACCCGACTATAGTGGGCTTCCCAGATCAGCTTCGCTCGCTCGCTTGATGGAACACAGATATGGCCCAGACGACACAACAACCCATCATGAAGATGGAAATTATCGACAACTATGTTTGCACCCAACATTTGGTAGGTGGTGGAGAAGTCTGGGTCTGTCTCATAGAATTGGGGCCATCCAGAGGTCTCATGGTCGCAAGAGTCTAGCACCGTGGTGAGTGCTGCGACTGGCGGTCTACTGAGGTAATCAACGACGCGATTGGTGCTTCCCATTTTATACTTGATGTTGAGGTGGAATTACTGAAAGTATGTGGACCACTTTTGATGGCGATCATTCTGCAATTTCCCTTGTGTCTGCATGAACTGCAGTGGCTTATGATCAGTGTGGATGATTTTCTCCTTCCCAAGAATGTAATTTCTCCATTGGCGGCAGGCTTGCACAATGGATTACAGCTCTTTGTCGTAAGTAGGGTACTTACGGACAACATCTGATAGTGTCTCACTATGATAGGCCACAGGGTGGCCATGCTGAGTCAGAACGACGCCCACCGCATAGTCTGAAGCATCTGTCTTGATCTCAAAGGGTTGTTGTAGGTATGGTAGTGAAAGTATTTGGGCTGAGCACAAGCACTACTTCAAATCGTCGAACACTTGTTTTTAGGACCGGCCCCACGCAAATTTTGCCTTACCATCACCCCTGGTTATTTGGCTAAGGTCCCATGCAATATGGGAGAATCCCAACATGAACCTGTGGTAGAAATTGGCAAGGCCCAAGAAGCTCCGAAGCTCAGTGAGTGTGGTTGGGGCTGGCCAGTCATGGATGACTTGGATCTTGGCTATATCCACATGTACGCCATGCTGATCAATTATGTAGCCTAGGTAATGGACCCTGTCCATACCGAAGGATCATTTTTCCAAGTTGGCATATAGCTTGTGCTGCCGAAGGGTGTGCAGAACCTCCTGAATATGCTGCAAATGCTTGGCCCAAGTATTGCTGTAAATGAGAATGTCATCCAGATACACCACTACAAAAGTATTGGTGAATGGTCGCAGGATATCGTCCATCATCCTCATGAAAGTGGATGGAGCATTTGCCAAACCAAAAGGCATGACCAACCATTCAAAAAGGCCTTCCTTTGACTTGAAGGCAGTTTTCCATACATCTATCTGTTCTATCAGGACCTGGTGGTAGCCAAACTTCAGATCAATCTTACTAAAGTATTTGGCCCCCGTGAGTTGATAAAGGAGGTCGTTGATTCGGGGAATCGGGTATCGTTTTCTAATTGTGATTTTATTCAGAGCCCGATAATCAATGCAGAGTCATCAGGTTCCATCTTTCTTCTGTACCAGCATGATTGGGCTCCTGCAAGGTGATGAGCTGGGACAAATTTTCCCCATTGTGGAGCAGTTCTTGGATCTATCACTTGATCTCCTCATTCTCTAACAGAGAGTGACAATATACTGGCCCATTGGGCAGCGGTGCGTCGAGGGTTAGATCGATGGGGTGCTTGACCTGGCAGTGCAGAGGTACCTTAGTAGGTGAGGAGAAGATATCTAAGTATTCTTCCACGACCTTATCTACTTGCTTCTGTTGTGTGGAGAATTCAGCCGCAGAGACCCTGGATGTGTCTGTGATCTTTCACTTATTCTTAGAGCGAATCACAAGGAAGAAAAACTTCTCCGTTTGAGAGATGATATTTCTGCATTGCTTAGAAGATATCAAGGAAATAACACTAGGTGGGACTGCCTCGGGTATCCTGTACAATTTCCTGTTCAAAGTAATAATAACAGTACGAGGCCTAGACTCATATACAACATGACGTTTCCATAAATAAGGTTGGCCCAAAGAACATCACAAACTTCGAGAGGAGAAACAACACACAATACCTCATCTTTGAAGGGCTTAATGCCATACGAAAGTCAACATTGTTGGATAACGTGGAGATGACTTGGCGGAGACATCCAATGGTGTAGGGTTGTGGGTGCGGTGTTGTTGGCAGGGCCAACCGCTTGACGACCTCTTCTGAGGTGAGGTTCTTATGGCTACCTCTATCCACAATGAAGTGTAGCGGGGTGCCTTTTACCCACATCTGTGAATGGAAGAGGCGTTCTCCTTCTTCTGGCTCGTCTGGTTCACCAGGCTGGAGCTTGGTGGTAGCAATGGTGGCACTAGGTTCCGCATCAATGATCTATCTTCCCCTTTCTGGTTCTGGCTCAGATTCTGAACCTACATCTGATTCAGAGGCTTTCACTTCGTCCATCAGTGACTGCTTTGAGAGGCAGTCAACAGTGTTATGCCAAGGGATCTTATGTAAGTCACACCACTTCCTGGTATCTTTCTTTGTCTTTCCGGTGTCCTTCTTTGCTCGCGGCTTGGATTAGTTGTCCTAATTACTGTCCATCTTTGCTCTGTCCTTTGTTCTATGGGTTGGGGTCGCTCTTTCCTGGCTTTTATTGTGAGGGGTTCCCAGGCCCAAATTGTTGCGTCTTTTGTTTGAGCTTCTGCTCGATTTTGACAACATATAGGTAGGTTGTGCCCAAGGATGAGATGTCAAAAAATTCTATTTCGGTTTGACAAAAATATGATCATTGGCATTTAGCATCAAGGCTCTCAGGCCTAATCATCACATACGCCTCCTAGCTTATAATCACTTGGCTCACTAGCCTACAAAACATATTTACATTCTCAATTACAACTAGGGCTTGGTAGGGCTTCAAACAAAAGTCTATCAACAAACACATATTTTGTCATTGCCCAACCCTAAATTTGGATGACAACGTTGTTTTCAATCACATTTATGGACACGAACACCATTATTTCTAAGCAATAGAGCTCTACGAAAATTGATACCGTGAATGAGCATAATAGGTAACCATAATAGTTTAGCAGTGAAGCTAAATGTAAATAATATATTTAGAAGTGAAAATAAATGAGCATAATAGGTAACCATAATAGTTTAGCAGTGAAGCTAAATGTAAATAATATATTTAGAAGTGAAAATAGCAATATGATTACAAGTTCACATAAAACATATTGGAGTTGGAGCATTGGCTCTCTCTACAGAGAGAAATGTTTTTTTATCAGCGCTTTAGTGTTTTAGTATGTCTCTTTTCTCTATTGTTGAATTTAAAAATTGCTACCAAAATGTCCTTACATTTGATCTTAACAACTAGGTATCCCAATTTTGGTATGCCTATAGTCCATTGCAAAAGTGAGCGCAAGAATGCATCCAACAAATTGCAATATTGAAATTCTGAAAGAGTTGAGGAGAGGAATATTTTAAAACATACCTTAAGTTTATTTCAAAAATAATGGCACTCTTTGTCCTAAAGGGTGGGATGAATATTGATTGGTCTGTGTGTGATGTCTTTGGTTATGCTTCTTTTTGTTTAATAACAATTTTAAAACAAAATTTAGAGAATTCTTTCTTTTAGAGTTGTTGTTTAATGGAAATAAATTATACTACAAATGTTGTAAATAATTGTAATTTTCAAATAAAATATATTTAATTATATCTATCTATTCAATCAATTTATAATTTTTATTTAATATTATATATTTTCAAAAAATTTATTAATATATTTTAAAAATCAAATTTGAATGTCAAAATATATTGTGTTTGAAAGAATCACAATTACAATATACACTACAAATAAAATTTAAAAGTCAAAATATATTGCTTTTGAAAGAATTACAATTACAATACACATTAGATTACATATAATTTATAATTTTGATTTAATATTATATATTTTTAAAAAATCTATTGAAATTTTCGTAAAATCAAATTTAAGAGTCAAAATATATTGGCTTTGAAAGAATTACAATTACAATATAAACTTAGCCTTAAAAAAGCCAAGTCTTCCCTCAAAATTTGTGGCTGGCCAAACTGTATAAATATTTAAGCATTCTCTCCCAATAAGGGTGGCTACCATTTCATACTAGATAAACATGATTTATGGCTGGTCATACTTCATATATGTTTACGAGATCTCTCCTCGTGAGGATGGTTACAGTTTCATAGATGATGTCAGGTACACGTCGCTGGATATCACGATGATGCTGTAAACAAGCAACCTTTCAATTAAACACTTGTAGTAAATGAAATTGGAAGTCTAATGAGTAGTATTTTTTCCCTTAAAATTAGGTTAGGTTATTTAACAAAGTCACAATTTCAATTAATCTATAATGGAGCGAAAAAAGTTTTAAACCGCATGAAATTTGGATCATAATAGAACTCTAACCATAAATGAAAATATGACCAAGTTTAGATTAAAAAAATACTTCAAAATGAAATCAATTTTCTATCAAATTAGCTTACTTCAATGAAATCAACTCAACTTCTATTTCCAATGAAAAAACATGATTGTTATTCCAAGTCGTACTTACCACTAAATGAACCCTCTTCATGGACCAGAGCATTGATTTTTTTCTAACAGTTGATAGGTGCATTTATGTATTGAGCGTGGAGCTATTTTTGTTGAATATCATCACTGAACTTACTTGAAGAGTTAACGAAGAGATATTGTATTGATGTTCTGTGTATTCAACATCCTACTGTTGACAATTTGATTTAATTATGTGCATCAAAACTTAATACATTTGTAAGTTTGATTTAATTTTGTTCATCAAAACTTAATATTTGTAGGTACATATAGTTCGAAATGACATGTTAAATATTTCCCATAGCCTTGGTAATTGTGTCTTATGTTTATACGCCATATATATTTGCATATATCTTGTAACATTCTCGAGCTTCATGTTCGTTTTCCATATTTTTTTGGGTAGGCATAGTCATTCTTAAACGATTTTTGTCTTTAAACATAGTTACCGACTTAATGAGAACTGTGACCTCAAAACGATAACTCTAGCCCCCAAAACCCATATTTTTGCATAAAAAACATCAAAATCAACCCCCAAATCAAAAAGTGGTGTTACTAGTAGCACCATTTTTTTAAACGGGGTCAAAATTACAACCTTTTTCAAACATGGCCTTCAAAACTCAGACAATAGCTCAAAAAACCTTAAAATCAACACCTAAAAAAAATAAGAAGTTTTTGATATTTTTTTTTCTTTTCAAAACGTTAAAATTTAAGATCATTTGAAATCGTATTTTTATCACTTGGTACCATTAAAACCAAAAACTCAAAATCAACCATCAAATTGAAAAATATTGCTACCGGTAGCACCCATTCTAAAATTGGGGTATGAAAACGACACATTTTTATAATGTGGTAAAATAACTCATCACTACTGTAAACAAAATCATAAAATCAACACTTAAATGTTTATTTTTTAAATCTTATTATCACGCAAAGATCAAGGTAATACATAATGCCATGAAAATATCATAGTATACTTTAAAAATTCATCGTCACTTTTTAATAATTTTTTACTTATAATAATAACAAAGTAAATACAAGTTACATTGAATGAAACATAAATAATTTCTTAAAAGTATTGTTATATTGTCCATATTCAAAACATATGAGCTAAGAAATTTTATTATATTATCCATAATAAAAAACATATCATTCACAAAACATAACAAAAGAATCATAACTTCATGTAATATCATATGTAAGTTCAATGCTCATTTCTAGTTACCATACAAACATCATATGGATAAAAAATGCATAAAATGTTTCATACACTTATTTAGATTGACTCATGGTTTCTAAAATACCATCAGAGTCTACATTATCTTCAGATGAATGATTGAATGAAGATATAGATGATCCATACTCTTCTCTATTGTCGATGAATACACTATCTGAGTGTACATGCATGCCCAACATTTTAAATGTCAAATGCCTTTTAGATCAACGACTAGGTTTAATAGACTCCCATCTTGCATTTATTTATTGTGGCAACAACCTCTTGATAATATATGTTGTCTTGGAGCGAAGAGTTCCTCTCTTTGTCAAATTGAAGTCATAAACAAGTATGTCAACATCATCTAATTCTAATAGGTCAGTGCGACAACGAGTTGTATTTTGACCCTTTCTTTTTTTCTTTCTATTGACATGTTTCTCAACCACCATCTCTGGCTTGTACACACCATTTGATGGGTGTGTACTTGCTGCATACCAATGCACTTCAATTGCAATAAAATCATCACTTTCTTTCTCAATCTTTATAACCATTCCAATCTAGAATGGATAACCATGTCGATCTTCAGTTCCTAGAACTACAATCATGCTACCCTCCTTAATATCTTGTACTGAACCCCTATAAAGGTCTTCCATGGCTTCATGTTTTGGACGTGACCTTCATGAACCAATATACATTTCTCTTTCCTCTACTTGTGTAAACTCAATAACACCTTAAGATTCTTGTTGAACTTCAACATTAATGTTTGTTTCTTCATATTCATTTGGCATATTTTGTGGTTAATAAAATGGAGTTTCAACATTGTATCTTCATTTGTTGAGATCGAAATTATGTCACTTTGACTATTAAAAAAAGACTCCCATCAAACATAATCAACAACATCAAAGTACTCAGATGTATCCTTAATGGACTTTTTAAAATTTTTTTGAGGCATTCAAAATAATCTACATCTCTATTACGCCTCCGTGCATTGTGGATTTCAACAACTAATTGTAAAAATAATAAATTTGATGCAAATATTGGACGATCTGGAATGAACTTAAAAAATGATAAACCTGATGAAGGCCCCCATTTTGTAGTAGTTGAATACTGTTTTCCCCATATAAGTGTTTTCCCATCAATTTTTTTGAAACAAAATTGATGTTGGAAGCTAATGTCATTAAGATGCTTAATACATTTTTCTTCACAATGCAATCCCTGAATAAATCTTCGCATGTCAACAATTTCTTCTAATATATGAAAATAAGGCTATGGAATGTATGCTTTCTTAATACATTCAATCAATGATGGTATACTTCCAACATTTTTCCTCTTCAATATTACTAAAAAATAACTGAACATTTGATCAATATGATCACGAGTGTGTCCAACAAGAAGGAAACCAACTTTCACCTTTTGAAAGATTCCCATTTCAACAAGCATTCTTAGATATCCAAACACAATTTGATTTTTATTTTCACGACTAGTGTTGTTCAACTGTAGATAGAGAAATTGATGAATATTTCTAGACCAGTGAGTGAGCACATGATGAATTATGGTGATGGTTAGATTTTCATCATTATGAATATTTGGAGCTGTGAAGTAAACCCTTGGACACATTTTTCCATTGAAAACCATACAACCAACCAAGTGAAACTAAATGAAATTATCTTCTTATAGATTTTTGGGTGTACGAACAAAATGTGGTAGAAGTGTTTTCTTCTGGTCCATGCCATCAATTATCATACCTAAATATTTGTTTGGAGCATCATAACACTTCTTCTGATGTTTGTACAAATTTTGTCTTTCACTTGATTGTTGATTCTGATGTTCTTGAAGTACTTTGACTATGGAATCTGCAAATGAAAAAAAATGAAAATATTGATCGTATGTTTTCATAGTTGATAACTATTCAATTAAAAAAAAAAAAAAATAGTAAATACATACCTTTTTCTTCCCCTTAAGATTTATCTCTTCTTGATTTAAGAGTAGCACATATACTACAAATCCCCATCCTTGACTTCTTAGGAATACAAATATTGTTGAATTGTTTCTTCCATATTCTTGTAAAATATGCATAAGTAATAAAATTGCCATTTCTTTCAACACCTTCAGCATATCCTTTGTACAAGTTGTAGATTTCCCTCCTTGGGAAATTATCTGGAATATGTATTTTGTCTCTATCTGGCATACACTCTCCATGTTTGGAAAATAAATTACACATCCATAACAATGTAGTGTTTGTGAATGGCCCACTCTCTCGTCCATGATGTACCTTTGAATAAAATGGTGGATATTTTTCCAACCTTGTCTGTATTCTTGATAGATGAAGATTACCAATTGAGTGAATTTTTTTGAAAGCCTTTCTGCAAAGTAAAATATTCCTAATGCGATAATTATATCCTGTAATGGTGGATATCATGCACCCCATCAAATATAAATTTTGCATGCTCTTATTCATTGACAAATATATCTTCCTTTTAGTCAAGGAATATGTCATGTAGTCCATGCTTTTCAAACAATTCTTTTGACAACATTCACTTGAAATAAATTCACTTATGGAAATCGATTTAGTGAGAAATTCTTTCCTAGACCTTGTATAACCAGAATGATTTGGATTGATATTAAAAGGTCTAATCATGGTCCTAGACATAATGTTTCTTTGCAATGTCTCCACTATTTCATCATCCTCACTAGAAGGATTTTCCTTATCACCACAAAGAGTATCAAACAAAACATTGTCAGGAGACTGAACTAGAGAATGTCAATCACCTTGATTTGTTGCAGCTGAATGATTGAGAACATCATCATCAACATTGTGTCTACCATTGACATAATAATATTCATTGCTTTCAAAATCCCCACTTGAGTGAAAATTTTCACCATCATGCTTAGTGCCTTGAAAACCTTCATCAATATCTTGAAAATCCTCACTTGGAGGAAAATCAACATCAACATTGTTGTTTTTTAATTTATCACTCGGGAAAGAGTGTCCACCAATGGCGTAATCATCTTCACTACTTTGAAAATAGCCACTTGAGAGATATTCTTCATCATCCTCATTACTGGCTTGAAAATCCTCACTTGGAGGAAAATCTTCATTATCCTCATCGATACCTTGAAAATCCTCACTTGGAGGGAAATCATCAACACTGATATTGCTTCTTTTAAATTTATCATTCGTGAAAGACTGTCCAACATTGCCATAATCGTCATCATTATTTTTAAAATCCCCACTTGGGGGGAATTCTTCATCATCCTCATTTGTGCCTTGAAAATCCTCACTTGGAGGAAACTCTTCATTAGTACCTTCAAAATCCTCACTTGGATGAAATTCATCATCACCAACACTGCTTTCTTTAAATTCCCCACTCGGGAAAAAGTGTCCACCATTGTCATAATCATCTTCACTTCTTTTAAAATTTCCACTTGAGAGAATTTCTCCATCATTTTCATTGGTGCCTTGGAAATATTCATCGGTACCTTGAAACTCCTCACTTGGAGGAAAATTCTCATCTTGATCATTTAAATGTTGATCATAGTCTCCACTTTGACCTACATATTGATTATTTTCATTATTATTAAACTGTTGAATATATTTATCACCATCATATTCCTCCTCTTCATCATTGGTGCTTTCAAAATCCTCTGATTTAAGACTTTCATGAGGAACATGTTGAATAAAATTGCTTGCACTATGATCAAAATTCTGACTAGCTAAAAAGTACGACGGCTCATTTGCATTTCAAACATTCCTATCACATTTCCTAGTCCCAACATAAGAGGTATGGGAACAATTTTTTGATGTATCAGAAATAAAATCTTCTTTATCTAACGAAGCCACCCCTTCTCTCTGAAAATATAGAATGATACAAATGCTCACCCTCCCTATGACATTATTATAACATGCATAATGATCTTTTCCCTCTAAATGCCCCGCCCCCCAAAAATAATTTCCCTCCAAAATCCCCCTCTCAAAAAATATTCCCAAAATTTCACCCCAAAATATTCCCTCCAAAATTTCTCCCTCAAATTTTTCCCTCCAATTTTTTTCGCTTATTTTTCCTTAAAAATAGAAAACAATTTTTACTCTTTTATTTTGTTATTTACATGTTAAATACAATATTTATCATGTTTATTTATTTATCCCACATTTATTAAACACATTGATGATCCATATAATTTTAGGTATATATGTAGACAATATACCTAATTTTGATTTATCCCACATTCGTTATACTAATAGTAATTTATATCATCTTTGTTATATATACACAGTCTTGTTTTATCTTTTTACATTGTGTGATATAGTGGGTAATATTTGTTAAAGGATTTGGAGCAAGCTACAAGGGAGAAACATCGAGAAGACATCCGAGGAGAATCTATCATTTCAGAGGTTAGTTATTTTTTAAATTCTTACCATTTACCAAAACAACAATTATAAGATTATCTTTGAATCACATAATAATTTTTCATGCGAAGATTAAAAAACCTTAAATTTGTTTAGAAGTTTTTTATTTTTTATTTTTAAAATACCCAACTTTTTTAAAAATTTGAGACTTTTTTCAAAAGCTCTTAACAAAATCCTTAAGATTTTTTGAAAAAAGAAAAAATAAAAAAAGGTCAAATTTAGGTATAGTTTTTAATTTTTTTTATTGTTTTTTACTTAAATTTTATTAGTTTTTATCCCATGGTGGTTACTGGGTAATGTTCGTGCCTTAGCCGCGGGGGGTTGGGGTGATGTTGGGCATCGCCATAGCCCTCCCGCGGTTAAGTCATGGTGCTATGGTCCTTGGCCATGGGGGTTGGGGCGATGCCTGACATCTCCCTAGCCCAACATCGCCCTAGCCTGACCAACCTCGTGGCCAAGCCGTGGGCATGCCCACAGCTTGGCCATGGGGATGTCCGAGCTAGGGTGATTTTGAGCATCGAACTAGCCCCCACGACCAAGGCACGGTCCTGACATAAGCCCAATAACTCCATGGGTCAATTTTTTTTACAAATGGGTAATTTTTTTTTATTTTTTATTTTTTAAATTAGTTTTTATATTCAATGTTGTTTTTCTTAGATTATTATGATATGAAAGGCCTACTTTTTTTTTTTTATCTTAATATAGGAAAATGGCAGGAAAAAGGTTATCTATGAATATATCTAGATCACGATCTGCAATAATGGCATCCAAAAATGTAATAGGAACCTCCATGAATGTTAGGCAAACAAATGACAGCATAACACCTGAGCTATCGACCTGCAATAATGGAATCCAAAAATGTAATAGGAACCTCCATGAATGTTAGGCAACAAAATGATAGCATAACACCTGAGCTATCAAAGACAATGAAGAATGTTAGAGAGTGGAAATTTGTGGAAGGTGAAAACAAACTGGAATATTCTTGGTTTGTTAAAGACAAACAATGCAACAATGGAGATCATATATATTTGTATTGTGCCGAATTAGAACACGTGCAAGGAAATTATCAGACACTTGGCTTGTTACGAGATATATATTTGGTGCCGACCACATATATTGTTTATGCACTTGTCAAACAAGAGAGAACTTATATGAAGTTTAGATATTGTTTCAAATTGAGCAATTATAACAAGAATGAATGCTTTTCAGAATTATGTGCATCCATTGTTGATGACATTGAGAAAGGAAATGTAAGTTTTTTTATTTCTATTTTTGTGTCGTTTATTATTTTTATTATCATGGTAATGTTTTAATTTTATTTAACATGAAAATGTTATATTTTATTTTTACAAGATTTTGAACAACTTTCACATATGTTAGTGGGGATTTACTCTATAGAGAATAATATCATGGATGCCATAAACACTTTTCATATTCAAAAGACATAAGAAGGAAGAAAAAAGAAACAAAAAGTAATGGAGGTTGAACCTGCAAGAGTAGACAGAGAAGAACATGAAAGAAGAAAGAAAAATCCTCATTCTAGAAAATCCTAAAAGGGTTACAATTGAAAATGAGGAAACTCCAAATGAAGATTTTGTTGAGATTGGTCCCAATGAGGTTATCACTCCTTCTCACAAAATTAACAAACAAGATAAACGCAAAATAGCGATGGATGATGATGAGTCTATTCCTATTGATTATGAAGAAATCATTGATTTAGATGAAACACAGTTAAATCATAAGAGGAATAAAACAAATGTTGATAACATTTAAGAAGCCATCGTTAGCTCAGAATATTATAGTGAAAGTCCTAAAGGTAGCAGAGAAATAATAACACCAGATGTTGATCTAGAGGATGATATTATGAAAACAACACAAAATGCCATTCAAAATAGAACAACGACTGCAAACTTAGTTGATGATGGCCACACATTTCAGTTGAATGTGAAACAACTTTATAAACCCATAGAAGGGCAGAAAAAATACCAAATTAGAAAACCATATCACTTGCATATTCACAATTTGAAAGCATTGATTAGGTACAATCCATAGGCAAATGTGGTTGACTACCTAGTTCTTGTTGACCCAATGGAATTTCCTACAAGGGAAGAATTTGATAGATCAAAATGTTTTGACTACAAATATTACGTGATTGGAGGAAATCGTTTTGCAGAGGCTAGAAGAGAATTGATGCAAGAATATCCCAACAATCTTCTTTTTGACTCATTCAAATGCATAATTTATGTCGGTTTAAAAGATTCAGAAGCAAAGTTACTGGCATGGGATCATAACACAGACAATGAGTACATAATGTCTATGACCTTCATTCAAAGGGTGAGATTTAGCCATAATGAATTTTCTGAAATATGCCATGGGGAGAGATCGAATGTTGATGTTAAGTTTTAGAAGCAATGTTGTATGGAAATAAGATTCCCACTTGATGATGAAAATACAAAAGAAAAAAATCGCAATGGAAGTGATATATTTAGAGTTGTGGATAACTATTTTCAATTGGGATTTAGAACTGAACATGTATGAGATTTGATAGATGAGATCTTCACCCTATGAGAAAATATTAGTATAAAAAATCAGAGAGTTAAGAAGGCCAAACCATTGATATGTGGCACAAGTAAGATAGGTCCTGACATAAAAAATATTCCAGTTGATATGACTATAACACCTTGGAGATCAATACAAGGAGTGAAGGATGATAAACTTATCATAACTATATTATCATGTGTTAGGTCGGGAGAATTGTTAATGGAAGAAATGTGTGATGAATTTAAAAAGTAAGTCTCTGTTGAGTTACTTTTATTTATGTTAGGTCAAG
>ML816352.1:57354-73329 GCA_009831015.1 Picea engelmannii | reverse complement strand
ACATATCGGTTTAACATTATTTTTGTTCTATTTAGTTACAAGGTGTATATGAAAATAAAAGAGGAAATGGTCAAGATGATGAATGAAGAAAGTTGGGATGATGTTAAACTCAACTATCCAGATTTAAGCTCTTCAACAGTATCGAAACAATTTTTTGTTGCATTCAGAAATGTATGTTGATTTATTACATTCATATTATTCGTTTGTAAGTTAATTTATTTCTATTTCTATTTTAATAGTTATAGATTTATAACTATATGCATGCTTGTTTCATTAAAGATGCCAAAGAAGAATGCAAATGGAGCACCTGAAACTTTGAAAGTTTTATTCAAAAAGCCAAGTTTGAAAGAGAAAGAAGAAGATGTGTTCAAAATGTTCAACTTGATGATACCCTTGATCACTACATTTGGAATGGGCTCGACACTGTTCAATATAAAGTGATATTAGGTGATCGTGAAGAACTTGCAAATATTGTTCCTAAAAAAGAATACTCCCTAGTTATTGCGGATATCCGTCATGGTTATAATATCCAAAACATTGGATATAATACTGAGTCTTATACTTACCAAGCTTTCAGTAAAGTGGTTATGGGATTTACAGAAGTTACAACATCACCATTTTGGAGATTTCTAGTATTTCATTCATACACACAACAAGGACTAGTACAATCAAGCTTCAAGGGGAAAGAAAAGACAAGGATGCAGTTTATTTGGTAAGATATTGAAAGTGTATGTTTATCAATTAAGATTATAAAACAATTTTATTAATTCACAAGTTAATTGAATTTGCACTTATTTATGTTGCAGGCACAAGCCTAATATTCAGAGCTCCAAGAGAGAATAATTTAAACACGATTTTGAGAGTATACATTTTGCAACTTGGACAAAAGATGATTCTTATAATTCTATTGTTGCCAATGAAAAGGATGGAGAGACTCCTAGTAGTATATTGGTATACAATGTTGTGGTTAGAAAACTAATATATGAGGAAAAAGATTTGAAAGGATAGATGGTTAACATTTATCAAAAACCACAAGCATTAATTAATTATTCTATAGATACATTTTCAAATGAAGGAGATTGGGTTTTGGATTTGTTCTCGAGTTCACGTAAGAATTATGATCTAATGTTTATGAAATCATACTTCAACTTTATATTATTTTTAATTTATGTCTTTTTACAGTATTTAACTTCATTATTTATTTTGTATTTTGTTATTAGGTACAACATTAGTGTGTTGCCTACAGAACAGAAGGAATTGCATAGCCATTGAAAGTGACCCAATGCAGTGCAATTTTATTCAACAAAGAATTAATGATATTCCAACTATTCCATATGAAATGCAAGAAGTTGGCTTGAGGAAAGAAGATTTTAGTGAATCAAAGGTGGAAAATTTTTCAAAGGAACCTCAAGTACCATTAGGATGAATGATTGGAAATGACCACTTTGGAGAACTTGCAGATATCAAAGAACCAATGGAAGAACAAAATGACACAATGGAAGCACAAAATGATGTCAAAGAAGATAATAATGTGTCTGTTGAGAATGATGAATTTGAGACATATGATATTGTTGATTAGTTTAAAGATGCCTTTGAAGACGATGCTTAATTTTGCAAACTTTTGATGAGTTATAACTGTAATGTTTTGAATTTCATATTTTAAAATAAGAATAAAGATGTATCTATTGTTGTTTTGTAATGAATCTTTTTTTTTTCCATTTTATTTGTATGTGAATCACACATTGGAAAATTTTATTAAATGTTGTCATTTTTTTTACTTCAAATGTATACAAATATGAAAGAAAATGATATATTTTTTATAAAATTTTGATTTTTTTGTTCAATTATGTCCAAAAAAATGATTTATTTTACATGCTATTTTAAGGAATATGTACCAAAATGTATAAGTTTTTTTATTATATATGGCTATAAAATGTGTATGTTTTTGCTAAATATTTATAAATAGTGTTATTTAACTACAATTGTTTTTCAATTTATTGAAATAAAGGTAAACAATGTGTTAAAAATGATGTTTTTTACTATATTTAAAAAGCATGGAACAATAAATTAATTAAGGGGACAAAATTATATGAAAAATCGTAACTTCAGAAAAACAAATCATAAAATATATTTTTAAGATTGAAAGAAGCATGGAAAAAAAACTAAAAACACAGTTGAATATTTGTTTTTTTAGAAAAAATTGAAAATAGATGAAAAATAAGCATTTAAAAAAATAATGTGGAAACATTGTCGATCGAAAAATTTAAAATATTGAAAACCACCTAAAAATGGAGGGGGTGTGGTACTACCAATAGCACCATTACCAATAGCACCATTTTAAAAAACGTTCTAAAAAATTGAACCCAAAAACGAGAACTCTATAAGTTGGTAACTATGTTTTTAAACAATGTACTTGTTGATTAGTGTTTTAATATTTCCTTAGAATGGTGTATGTCAGATTTTGAGGATGGTCAAATTATCATCTAAGGATGGACAATTCAAATTCTTTTATATTAAAATTCACTTTCAACAACTATAAAATTTAAAGTTAAAAAAATGCCATAAAATCATAAATTGAAATAAGAAACCACTTAAAATGAATGCAACAACACATAAATTAAGCCGATGGGTTTACGAGAAAATGATTGGGACAATTGGTGTCAAACTTAATTTTAGAAAAAAACAAACAAAAACCATGTATGTGCAACAAGATTTTCAGTTGACGAAATAATATGGTATCACCATTTTTGAGAAATATTTCTCGTCTATATTTTAGCTAGTATATTTTGGTGATCTCTTTATTTTGGGCTCGCAGAAATTCTAGGCAGAACTATGCATATCCCTTTCGTTTCTTCTGGTCAGAGGAGGCTTCATCGTTACAGAACACACCTCTGCTTCACCATGGACGACAACATCACTAAACTCTTCTGCAATAATCCATGGTCGATAGATCCCCTCCGCTGCGACATTAAACAATGGAAAGATGATATAACAAACAGTTGAAAGCTGATATAGCTCACGAACGCGAGTCTGTAATTACACCTCCCAAACCACCTTGGACTGTGGGCATCATCGATCAAGTTTGATATTATGAAGCTAAAAAAATAAAATTCTTATCTTTGTCTTACACACGATTCTTAGGTGGGAGGCCTCTACATATCAAGAGATGATGCTTCAATGGAAGAAAGCTATGTCCTTTGTGGTGAACCTCAAAAACATTTCTAACAAATTTGTTGAGTTTAACCGAAATTCAAATCAGACGAATTTCAATCGATTTTTTTACATGTTTAGGGGTGTTATTGTTTAGTGGTTGAACAAAAAAAACATCGGACACCCTCCGTCGAACATAGAGTCTCAGCGACGCTGCCACCATACTTGCAAACCCATTTCTCTCCATCTTGAACCAAAACATCGAAAATCCTCTGTCGGGCACAGAGTCTCAACGACACTACCACCATACTTGCAAACCCCTTTCTCTCAAGCTCTAATCACACTCATCTGTAGTCTAGAAATAATGTGGCATGACAACGAAGAACGATAACAACAACAACTTCTTCTGCCGTGGTGCCATCGCAACTCCTCTTCTTTCACCTGCGGTGGGATTTCATCTCTTTCCTTCCAGGTCCATTCAAATCCAAAATCAAATGGAGTTGCCAAAAAATTCAAATCTAAATTATGGTGCCTTTGAGGAAATTGAAATTGAAATTGAAATTATTGTGCCTTGAGGAAATTTTGAATTGTATGGGTTAATTAGAATCCATCCATCCGGATGGGCTCATGGATCCATCGGTTCTACAGGACGGTGGACATGAAAAATTGACATGTACACACACATACCATCTACAGGTGACTGTCGAAAAGTGTTTGTCAGGAAATCACTATACCCACGTGCAAGAATAAGACTGGTGTGTCCTCTTCTTCCACAGTGGAATAACTGGATTGATAAACAAAGCAAGATGTGATCAGTATAGACTTACAGTGATGGTACATATCAACCCTTTTTATATTTGCTTGCTGAAGCCTTTTTATTGCTGTCTTCGATGGCTACTGGAATCGTGCTAACTGCCCGTTGCCTTTCGTCGACGACTTGCTTCAATTCCCTTTCGACCCATTCTTCATTGTAGCTTCTCAAGGGGGCGACATTGATCTCATTCCATATTTTTATGTTGAAAATTTCATTTTCTAATTCCCTTAGATCGACAGAAAGATTACGCGGAGCCTGATCAATTTCTTCATTCTATACCAAATAGTCGACAAACCAGTTGTCCATGTCATCTTCACCATATTCAAGGATGCTATGAAAATTTTCTAAAGACAACACCTTAAAAATATCAACTTGTTTATCGAAGGCTTGCTTAGTTAAGGGCAAGGAGTTGACGATTAACTTGGGGTCTTGGACCTCGTTGGTCCTTCTGGCAAAGTCTATTTTGGTCAGCTTTGTGAATAATTTTTCTTTCTTTGATATGGCTTGTTCACATGATTGGACAATGAGATGCAGATTCTTCACTTTCTCTTTCCAGCATGCATTTAATTGAGTGATACAATTTTTGGAGGGGAGATCATGTTGTCTTCTTCTCGTTTCTTTCATGTTGTTGACATGGGTGCCAAAAGGAAGGATCGTGTCTAAATAGAAACGTTCTTCATTTTTTAAATCTGCCTGCAAATGTTTGAGCAAAGTATGTGCCCTTGTTCCAAGGGAAGCCATGCTTTGTGATGTTTCCCACGCCTCAAAAATCAACTCCATTCTTTTCTTGATATTATTCTCCACATATCCTCTACACGATGCGAGGAGTCTGGAGGATCCTTTTAACTTGGCTGCAGGGGAGGCAAGTATGACTATTGCTAAAGGACTGACAAGCAATTTCATAGGAATCAAAGCTTCTTCCAATTCCTTGACTCAACCCTTCAGTCTGGCATTCTCGGCCTCAATGCCTCCAATGGAATCATCAAGAGCATCTCTGATTTCTCTGTGAAGTCGAGATATTTGGGACGACCACATGTTCGCAAGGTTAACCTCTAAATGAAATTTTCCTTTCTTATTTTTTACATCTCTCTTTTCAATAATTAATTTTTTAGACTCGTTGTCAAAAACAACGCTTTGGAACACGAAGGATTCATCTTCGTAAAAAAAATTGGGATCAACTATGTCCATTGGACGACTATGCTGGATCGCATCTCCGGGCTGATCAAGGTTGAAAAATATGCTATCCATATTAGTCTCAAGTTCCATGTTCTCACTCTCAATTTCGGGCTCTTCCGTCTACCCTACAATTTTTTTTCTCTTCTTCTCCACGAAAAGCTTGTGAGAACTATCAATTTTAGGGTGAGGAGGGTTGTTATCTCCTCCTCCGTTTGAAGAATTCTGAGTTGGTTTCTTGTTGTGGTGGGCCATTGGAGCGATGCTTGGGGATGTCGTTCTTTTGGGAGTGCTATCCGTCGATTGAACACTCTTCTCAGCGGGGCCTTTTCCCTGTTTCTTTTACAATTTAGTGGTGCTTTGCAGTGTGTCTAGGTCGTCGACATCAGAAGCAGGAGCGTTGTTGCCAATGTATTTTTTTTTGCTCAGGTGTTTCTCGAAAAAATAATTGTCAACGCCAAGTGTAAGTAAATGTTCTAATTTGTTTTTATTAGGGTCGAACCCTCTTAGGATTTTATCATATCTTAGGTTCAAGTTGTTGAAATGGGCTGCAAATTCGTCAATTTTGTAGACGTTCCTCAACATGAAGTCCTCGACTTTCCAAGGTAGAGGAATGAACTATTTTTTTCTCTTCTCATGAAATAGATGCAACCGGTAGTTGTATTGCCTTACTATTTCTGTAACAAACATTTGGTCTGTAATGTGACATGGAAAGAGAGCAGGTTTTTCCTTGGAGCCAAAAATCCTTATCACACTATAATTATCCATTTTTTCAAGTGCCCCCTTCCTATCCAAAAACTTGGTTGCCTGGTTAGATATGCGGGGAGCATCTTCTCCTAATAATAAAACTTTGAAAACAGAGACAAAGTCATTAAAAACCTCATAAAAATACTGGGAGGCCTTGTGCTTCCACAAGGCATGGTACTAGAAGGTTACTAGGTCGAATTCCTAGTTTACCTTCTTGGACAAAGATAGTTTTGGAAACTAACAACAATGCGCTATCGCAAAAACCAAGTAGGATGGCATATAAAATTTCTTCTCCTTTTTGAAACTTGACAATTGGGAACAGATTTTATGGCAAATTAGCTTCCCCCAATAAAAAATGGCTTGTTCCTTGACTGTGAAATACAAAATATAAATAACCATGCGGGAAATAGTTGCTATGGATTCTTGTCCCGTTATTCTTGTAAACAACCAGGCAATTTCACAGAATGGATTTCTAAATGAACTAATCTTCAAGCTTGAGATATCTTCAGGAACTTCCATCGAGTCTTCCAGGAACTCGGGCAAGAGGTCCAACCCATTATTATTATTTCTTAGGAATTTCTTGGAGTCTTCTCCTCTGAACGTCAATGTTGGCTCCAACAATCTTAACATCTGGTGGAAGACCTGAGTTGACAAAGAAATAGAAGAGTGGTCCTGCAGTAGAATAATTCTTTGGCCTGAAATATATTTATCAGCGCACCAAGAGACCAACTCCTTTCAGTCAAAAACTTCAGGGACACAGCCTGCATGATCAATTCCAAAGGTCCAACTTATTTCACTCTGAGCGGAAGGGGATGAGTAGTAAGAATATGCCCTTGACCACTGGAAGTTTTGGTCCTCGCGCCCGAAGATGTTCATTGTATCTCCACAAAACTATTGTCGAGCTGGTGCCATAAGTTTATGAGAACGTCTGTTTGCTCCAGACGATGGTTGAAATGAAAAGTTGGAGGGGATAGTATAACCCTCCGCAAATGTTGGTTCAATGCTTGTGAATGGGAAAGCTCCTCGAGCCTTTCGCTCATTAATGACAATCTCTATGGGTGTTGCATGATGAGTTGTTAGCAGTAAATATTACTTATTGAATACTTAGAAGTGTGAAGGTGGCGATTACGACGAAGAGAAGTTAAAGATTGGAGGTTTTGTGAACATGTCAACCCGACAACATGCGAACGACATTCCATGATTTTGAAATTAACACTCGAAAGGGATAATATAACTCTCCACAAATCTTGGTTTAATGCATATTAATGGGAGATCTCCTCGAGCCTTCTGCTCATCAATGACAATCTATACGGTTCTTGCATGATGAGCTGTTAGCATTAAAGCTTACTAATTGCATATTTAGAAATAAGACCTTATATATATATATATATGTTTTTATAAACCAATTTTTATTATAAACAAATGCGAAGGTGATGGAGACAGGGAAGAGAAAGTAAGGAATGACCAAGTATGAAATGTGATTGGACAGGCTTGAAATAGGGTTACAAGGGATACTCAGGAGAGGTGAGTGTCGGACGGTCAAATTTTATGTCTCAAAATTTTTGACTGCAAAACGCGTAAAACGAAAGAGGGCATGATGGGGCAGTTCAACGACCAGTTTGGATATTTGCGGAATTTCGGGAAAGTGGCTAAGTATGGAATAGAGAAATGGTCGGTTGGGCTCATTTTCAGAAATTAAGGATTGAAGATTTCGTGAACAGGCCAACCCAATGATGCACGAACGACATTCCATGATGCTTGAAATTAACACTTGGAAGGGGTAATATAACCCTCCAAAAATCTTGGTTTAATGCGTATTAATGAGAGATCTCCTCAAATCTTGGTTTAGCATTAAATCTTGCTAATTGCATACTTAGAAATAAGACCTTACACACACACACACACATATAATTATGTTTTTATAAACAATCTTTTTTATTATAAATAACACTTTTTTTATACATACATATGTATGAGCAACGGTCAGATGAGCTTGAAAGTAGAGTTGCAAGGGATACAGAGGAGAGGTGAGCACCTGACGGTCAAATTATATGTCTTTATAATATATATATATATATGTGTGTGTGTGTGTGTGTGTGTGTGTGTGTGTGTGTTTATAAACAATTTTTTATTATAAACAAGTGTGAAGGTGACGGGGACAGGGAAATGCAAGTAAGGAATGGCCAAGTATGAAAAGCAGTCGGATGGGTTTCAAAGTAGGTTTACAGGGGATTCTTAGGAGAGGTTATATATATATATATATATATAATTAATTATGTTTTTATAAACACTCTTTTTTATTATAAATAAGACTCTTTTATATATACATAAGTATGAACAACGGTCAAACGGGCTTGCAAGTAGGGTTGCAAGGGATACAAAGGAGATGTAAGTGCTCGACGCTCAAATTATATGTCTTTATATATATATATATATATATATATGTTTTAATAAACATTTTTTTATTATAAACAAGTGAGAAGGTGTCGGGGATGGGGAAGAACAAGTATAGAAGAAGGAAAAGAAGGGCCAATATATTCAAATCTGTAATAGATATCCCTTTTCCTGGAAAGATATTTTCTGCATGTTTCTGGAGAAGTTGTATACTTATTGCATATAATTGGAAATAAGTGCAAAGGTGGCGGGCACAGGAAACAACATCTAGGAATTGGAAATTGCCTGAACCTGCCAACTCGACGATCTACAAAAGAGATTCCAAGAAATGGCCATGTGGAAAGCGGTGGGACGAGATTCAAAATAGGGTGACAAGGGTTCCCGAGGAGACGTGAGGCCCCGACGGTCAAATTGTATGTATCAGAACTTTTGAGTGGAAACTGTGTAACTGTACGGAAGAGGGGCTGATGTAGGAGTCTGGAAGTCAATTTGTATATCGCGAAAGTCGAGGGGTTGTTTACAGATCAAGGAACACTGGAAGTGCAGTCCGCCTGTCCAGGAACCTGCAAGCAAAAAAGTCGGGTAAGTATGGAATTGGAGGCGCAAAAGAGATTCCAAGAAATGGAAAAATATGGAAAGCAGACACACAAGCTTCAAAATGGGGTGACAATAGTTCCCTAGGAGACATGAGGACCCGAAGGTCAAATTGCAGGTCTCAGAACTTTTGAGTGAAAAATGTGTATCACGGAAGAGGGTATTATGTGGGAGTTCGGCAGTAAATTTGTATGTCACAGAGGTCCGGGTGTTGTTTCCAGGTCACATAACAATGGAAGTGAAATCTAGAGCCCGCTTGGCCAGGAATCCGTGATCTGAAAAGTGGCTAGGTATGGAATGGGAAGCGGTTGGTTGGAGTCACGATATAAAAGAAGGAGTGAAAATGTGAACCCGTGAGTTCTCCAACCCACGCGTTGATACATTTTCTGAAAAATGACTAAGTAACTAGAAAAAAAAAGTAGAGGGGAAAAATAAACGAGAATTTGGTTAAGTATAGAAGAGGGAAAAGAAGGGCCGATATATTCAAATCTGTAATAGATATTCCATTTCCTGGAAAGATATTTTCTGTATGTTTCTGGAGAAGTTGTATACTTATTGCATATACTTGGAAAGAAGTCCGAAGGTGGCGGGCACAAAAAACAATGACTAGAAATTGGAAATTTCCTGAACCTGCCAACCCAACGATCTGCGAAAGAGATTCTAAGAAATGGCCAAATGTGGAAAGCGGTCGGACGAGCTTCAAAATAGGGTGACAAGGGTTCCCAAGGAGACGTGAGGCCACGATGGTCAAATTGTATGTATTGAAACATTTCAGTGCAAAATGTGTAACATGAAAGAGGGGATGATGTGGGAGTCTGGAAGTAAATTTTCATATTAGAGAAGCCAGAGTGTTGTTTGCAGGTCACAGAACAATTGAAGTGCAATTTATAGATTTCCTGGGTGGGAACATGCGATCAAAAAATTGGCTAGGTATGGAAAGTGGAAGCACTCGATCGGAATCGCGATATAAAAGCATGAATGAAAATGTTAACCCATGAATCCACCAACCCGTGCAACAAGACATTTTCGGAAAAAAAGGACTAAGTAACCAGAAAGAGAAACTGCATGGGTAAAAGAAAGGGGAATTTGGTTAAGTATAGAAGAGAGAAAAGAAGGGGAATTTGGTTAAGTATAGAAAAGGGAAAAGAAGGGGATAAAAGAGTGGGAAAATAGAAAAGTAGAGGCTACTTTTCGTAAGAGGGAATTGGTCTCAAACAAGTCCCATTGTTGCAAAACCATCATTTTCTAGTCCAATATTTTATCCACTTACTCGTTTTCTATTGTGCTTGTACCATTAAAAAGGGTGTGAGAAAATGATTTTTTAAACATTAGTTTTTATTAAAACTTGTGGGAGTAATTGTGTTCTTGAAACATTCTTCCATGACTTTGACATATTAACTTAAGTATTAAACTTCTTGCATGATGGGTTGTTAGCATTGAAGATTAATAATTGCATGTCTAGAAACAACAATGGTGATCTTGAATTTTAATTTTGTAGTTGATTTCATAGTCCCATTTGACTACAACCACCATATATCAGTTTTATTTTATTTTATTCGCGAGTAAGAAATTTGGTAATTTCATTAATAAAGTGAAAAGTGCTGAAATAAAGGCAAGGGGATGGACAACTAATAAAATGTTCCCTTTCAGAGTAAAGGAATCAAGGAAGCAGAAGGGAAATAAGAGATCGTTTGCTTAGCAAGGCTGAGATGAAAACAAAATTTCTAGGGTGGGGCCCCGACTACCGCATTGTGATTTGGTCTTGCTATGTTCTATTTGCATTATGAATAGAATTGAATGTTGGTTTGAAACTGTTTGAAATTCATTTTTGTTTCTATAAAAGCTTGATGGGATCGACACAATGCATTTCCATATAATTGTTAAATGCTCCATATTAGATCAAATTACTTGATCCAATACAATATTCAAGAACTACGAGACTATCGGACCATGCCAATGAGAAGATGTGTTAAATTTAGCAAAGAAGCAACAGCCAAGACTCCAAGGAATTTTTTTTAATAGTAAATCCATTTAAAAAAAAAATATTGGGCAATGTATATCTATCCATAGAAATTGGACCGAGTTCTTTGCACCAAAACATTGAACATATTTGTCATAAACACAGGCACATGATCTACAACATGCAGGAGCCATCCTTTTTTCTAGGAAATCCTTGCAGTCTTCTCCTCGGAAGGTCAATGTTTGTTGCCACAATCTCAATATCTTGTGGAAGACCTGAGGCGACAAAGAAACAGGAGAGTGGTTCTACAGTGGAATAAATCCTTGGCTTGAAGTAGGTGAACAACACTCCTGATCTTGATGCTGGCATCGCTCCAACGCTGCACCCCAACAAGAAAGCAACCCATAATTTTTCAAACGTAGGAGGACATAAGAACCCATCTTCGCGGTAGAATTGATATTTCTCACAAGCTTCCCATGAGGAAGAAGATGAAAGTTAGGACACACCAAGATACCATCTCCTCACATTCGAAGACTTCAGGGACATAGGATGCACGAGCAATTCTAGAGGCCCAAATTAGTCCTTTCTAGGTGGAAGGAGATGAGTAGTAGGAAAATGCCTTGCACCAGTGGGATTTCTGGTCCTCATCCCCTAATATGTTAATTGTATATCCAGAGAACAAGAGAGTGGTACAACAATTGAATAATTTTTTGGCTTGAAATATATCTCTGGGAGATTCAAGAGATCATTTCCTTACAGAGAAAGACTTTTGCCCAGAACGAACTAATTTGGACGTCTGGAATTCCTACTATTGAGCTGCAAAGAGGCTATTGCATTCAACATCGGTTTCTTTTCTAAAACCCCTTCTTTTGGTCTTGTCAGGGTTTCCATCACTGATCCAGGAAGTGCCCCCCCTTATGGTTGATTTCAATTTGGGCGCAGGAGTTGGAACATTGTCAGCATTTCCATCATCCATTTCCGCATCATCGTCCATCAGATCATTTTATCCTGGCTTGAAATCAACCGCATCAACCTCTGCGCTAGCCATCAATGCAGGTGGGGTTTCCTTGGAATTCTTTGGCTTGAAATATATCTCTCGGTGCAGCAAGGGACGATATCCTTTTTTTCTCATGGGTGGAGGGAGATGAGTAGTAATAATATGCCCCAGAGTATTGGAACCTCTGGTCATCATGACCGAAGGTGTTTAATGTATTTGGACATAACTGTTGTCAAGATGCTCCCATAAGTTAACGAGAATTTCTATTTGCTCCAGATGATGTTTGAAATGAAAATTCAGAAGGGATAATATAACCCTCCTCAAATATTGGTTTAATGCATATCAATGGAAGATCTCCTCAAGCCTTTCGTTGATCAATGACAATCTCCACGGTTCGTTCGTAATGAGTTGTTATCATTAAATCTTACTAATTGCATATTTAGAAAAAAGTGGTGTTGGATGTGGAGCCTGATTATCTTCCTGATTCAGAGGTCCTTTCTTTCAGTAGTGTTTATACCCCATGAAGTATTTACACCCCAGAAGTATGTACACTCTTCCATGTCAGGGAGTGCAGAGGGGGTGTACCCCCTCTGCGGGGTCCGGGGGGTCTGGGGGAAAGCAGGCCCCCAGCAGGGGTTTGGGGGCGAAGCCCCCAAAGGAAAAATTGCCTTGTAAAAGTATATTGTAATTTCATTGTAAATATGGACTATTCATTATAAGGTCGCAGATCTAATGGTAGAAATTATGTTAGGGTTTTTTTCCCTAGAAGACAACCCTCTTTTATGAGGGAAATGTATTGTGGTTGTGTTTGATGGCGAATATTGTATTCTGAGAGAGGAGACTAAGAGAGAAAGAAGAGGAAGTTACAACGGGTTTTGTTGTAGGTTGTATCCCTTCATTTGATGGATAATAATAAAGGAAGGACCTGGCAATTTCTCTGGTGGACGTAGCCCACACTGGGTGAACCACACAAATCTGTGTCTCTCTTGTATTGTGTATCTTCCGTGTTTTGCTTCTGCATTTGTTTTATTCTATTGCTCTGCGGTCTTGTTTTTCTAACAAGTGTGAAGGTGGTGGTGACGATGAAGAGCGATTAAGGATTAGAGATTTCATAAAGGCACCAACCGAACGACGCATGAAAGAGATTGCATGATGCTTGAAATGAATACTTGGAAAGGATAACACAACTCTTGTACTGTCAACTTCACCACAAGTATAACAACGACGAATTTGAAGTTCAAGATGAATTTAAATTTTAATGTCCTGCCGTTGATATGGTATTTCCATTGGACTTCACATAGTATATATCCTTTTATTTCAAAATATTCCTGGAGATGAATTTTGCTAAGTCCATCGACCAAGGAAAAGTGATAAAATGAGTCACATACTACATTTGCATCAAAGAGCTTATATTAAAAGGCAAAGCATGTCCTGTATATTCTTTAAGATTATAGAAAAACTGCCAAGATCCTGAACGTATCATTAATTTTCCAAAACAAAGCACACAACCAAGAGCCAAGTAAACACCAAATGTATTGAAAGTCGAGGCACAAGACAACACATGAACACAAAAGCCACCAAATGAGATCCCACAAGGGTCCATAGAGCAGTACACATCGACCTATGCATTAAACAATTTGATATATATAAAAAAACACACATGGCATTGGTTTTCTCTTACATATGGTATATGTTCCCATAAGAAAATAACCAGGGCCATGAGATATGAACAAAATTGTGCCAAACACAAGACAACACAAAGTGAAACCCCAAAATGGGGAACAAGAAACCTGTCAATTATTATTTTACCATGAAGCAAGATCACTATGGACATTTGCTTCTGATAGTGCCATGTTCTATCACTACCAATTTTAACAATGCCAAATTTCCAATATTATTGGAAATGCTTGATGGTTATGCCCAGAGGAGAAAGCCTTTTCGATGGTTCAAAGGACGGGCCTGATTTATTCACAGTTGGATACTTTGTATGGGTCTTTTCCTCATGCTTCCCATTTCTAGACTGAAAAATCTTATGCGCTTGTACATCAACAATAAATGCACCTGCCTGCATAAATTCCAATGCCCAAACCCCCCAATCTCTATAGCGAGTTCTAAAGATCTCAAGCTCATGCTTCAATCCATGTCAAGCCCTTTTTTTTCAATTAGGGCATCGATAAAATTCAAATACCATACCATAAATGTATAGTTGTAGATCATCTTCTTTTTTATTTGGGTACCCCAAAAATGCAGAAATCCTGCCATGGCTATATAGTTGGAAAACATTTTTCCAATTTGGGCACCCGAAAAGGTGTAGACTCCTCCAACTAGCTAGCCACCATTTTTTTTTTCATTTGTACACCCCAAAAAATATGAAAATTTCTTATTGGGAGATGCAAAAAAACATGAAAATAACAACAACAATTTGATTCGTAGTTAGATTCTCCTTGTTTTTTCAAGTGCACAAAAAGAGACAAAATCTCTAGAAAGAAAATTTTACAGCCATAGATGTAAACTCCAAAGAACTCGAGTCTGACGAACATTCATCTGGGTATTGAAGAAAAATTACAGACAAACATGAGATTTTTTCGTTTCCTCCCAAAGCTTGATATGATTTTTTTTTTTCCAGCCGATATGCAATATTGCATTGTCCTCATTTAAGGTAAATTTGCTATGTACCCGAAAGTCATGCATCATGTAGACATTGTTTGTCTTTTTCTACAGGTATACTTCATATGGAAATTCTGCTACCCCAGGAAGCACATCTTGTAACAAAGGCTGTCTAATTGTACAATGTACAATTGTGTTGCCCACGGTTCAGATTGCAGCATTGAGGCAATGTATATATATATATATATATATATATATATATATATATATATATATATATATATATATAAGGGAATTTTTAACTGCATCGTAGACAATCAATTATATCATCATTTATGAAAGAAGAGGCAGAAGAAGGATAGTTTCATTTGGCACATACATGGTCGAAGGGGTTCGATTATGCATTCACTGCAACCAAAACACCCTCAACCTGGGCACATGAACATAGTGGTTAATATATTTTACAATATAACATACAACTGCACAACAAAAAAAAGAAAAATTGCAGAAAATTAGTGAAGGCAATTTGTATGAGAAAAGTGAGGATGAAATTGTAGATGTATACGCACAACAATTGTAGAGCTAGTTAGTTTCTTGAGATCCTGTACTATGTCTGTTCACAATTCTGTTACAAATGTTGCTTGGGTTGTGTGAAAGATCCTTTCTTTAACATCTCTTTTCTTTGTTATATTTTTGAAGAGCATAAGTGGAAATTTCCCTTTATGCAATTGTTGTTCCATTGAGGAAAACAAATTTGAATAGGTGTCGAACAATTGTAGCTGCAACATGGAACAATGCAATAGTTGTGTAACATAATCGAGATACATGGACATGTGAAAGTAAAGGAAAAAACTGGATATGGAGAATGGTACCATTGCCTTTTCATTGTCTGGATCTCCATATTTTGTATGGAGAATGTGTTGCGAGACATGTTTTATCGCAAGTGTGACAGGTGCACCAATGGTTCTGATTGGGTAAGTGTTGTTGCTCTGTGCAAGTTGGCTGATAGTTGTGTCTGGGACGAAACGATATTATGAACAAATAGCGATAATTTTTTCCACAATACTTGTTTTTCTGAGTGATATAATCTGATCACAATCACCACACTCATATTGTTTTGGGAAATATATTAAAATTTGTAATGGATATCCCATTACCTGGCTGTAGAATTCCTACAGAAACCCCAATAGATCTAGAATTCTAGTTAAATTGAACACATGCAATTTGTTGATATTCAAGAGATGAGAGAAAGTTTTTGCTCCATAAATCAGAGAATTGTATTAATAAAAAATGAATATACATGAGCAACCATCCTAAAAAAAGAAGAGAGGAGGTGAATATATAGAATTTCCAACATAGAAATTCTAGTCAAAAAAGCTAGAAATAACTAAAAAATGTGTCATAAGCTAAGGGAGACCACATAGTTTGACCTAGACCACTAAAGATACATGTCACACACTCATTAATGTCTACAAGAGTCAAGTGATGCACATTAGCTCACTTAATCTCACTTAACTGACAAGAGAAGCAGTTCCAACT
>ML816352.1:36219-57239 GCA_009831015.1 Picea engelmannii | reverse complement strand
GAGGAAAAAAAAATGTTGAGTGGCCAAAAGTGATCTACTCAGTTGTCTCCACCACTCCAAACATAGCTCTCAGTTCTGAAAATTTATTTTCAGTGAATGACTTGGTGCAGATGTCTGCAAGCTACTGCTCTATGGGGAAGTATTGCAGTGAAATGACTCTGTCATGGATCAGCTCGTGGATGTAATGCATGTGATGAACTTCCCATCTGCGAGAAGCGACAATGGACAAAACTAGTCGAATGGAGTCCATTTTTGCAATAGGTGCAAATGTCTCTGTGTAGTCTATGCCATGTACCTGTGAGTATCCTTTTTATGACAAGTCGAGCTTTTTACTTGCTGATCTCACCATCTACAGTAATCTTTGTTCGATATATCCATCGGCATCGAACAAGCTTTCTTCCTTTCGGAAGTGGAACCAAGTCCCATGTGTTGTTGTCCATAAGAGCAGAGTACTCTTCATCCATGGCAGCCTCCCAAAGTGGGTTTCCAGTAGCCTCAGAGTGTGAATTTGGATCTGAACCAAGTGACATATAGAAATGTATGGGAAGCAAAGTTTCTATGGCAGCCATGGCTTGAGGAGCCCCCAAAAAATGTGATCTAGTTCTTCTTGTATCCGCAGGATCACTGACTAGTTCACCCGCATCTTGCAGGGTTTTCTCTGCCCAAGTTGGCAACTGAGATGGAGAAGCCATGACCTGCTCCTCATCCTATGTATCAGACCCAAAAGGCTGCTTTTATGGCTGCTCTAAAGTGCTTGAATAATTTTTTGACTCCTCCTCATCAGTGACAACAAGCGGTTCCTCGACATGGTCTTCTGAAAAATCATACAGTGATTCTTCTTCAAACTTCGCACTTCGAGCTAGAATGAAATTTTCAGTGTGAGAGTCCAGCAATATTTATCCTTTGACACATTTAAGATATCCAAAAAATATGCATTCAACACTTTGAGGCTCCAAAGCCTTCCTCTTATCTGTCGGAATGTGAGCCCATGCTTGTGAACCAAAAATACGAAAGTGCGACACTTTCGGTTTCTTACCAGTCCAACATTCAAAATGAGTGGTTACTTTGAGTGATTTGTAAGGAACTCGGTTCTGAATGTATGCTGCACAATTAATAGCTTCATCCCATATCTTGGGAGCTAATTATTTCGACTGTAGCATACAATTGGCCATCTCTTTTAAGGACTGGTTTTTCCTCTCTACAACACCATTCTGTTGTGGTGTATATGGCACTGTGTGTTGTAGTTGTATACCTGCATCAATACAAAGTTGTTGCACATATTTTTTGACATACCCACCCCCATTATCAGTACGAAGTATCTTAATCTTACACCCAGACTCATTCTCAGCAAGTGCTTTAAATTCTAGAAGGCATTCAAATACTTTCGATTTTAATTTTAAAAATAATACCTAAGTAAAGCGAGAGAAATCATCTATGAAGGTGAGTACATATCGAGCCTTACTGATTGAAGGTTGTGTGAATGAGCCCGTGATTTCACTATGAATCAACCCAAGAGGTGAAGAAGCTCTCTGTGCCTTCCCTTTGTCAAACTTTTTCTTTGGATGCTTGCCAAGAATACATCCTTGACATACACCGCTTCTAAATTTAATAGTTGGCAATCCTTCTACGATGTTTTCCTTGCTGAGTTGATGCAAGTACTGTTGTAGGAAAATCTCCTTGCGGACAGGTAGATTGCCTCAAAGAGATAGACCCTAACTCTAAGACAGAAAGTGCTTAACGTGGACATTGACTTCCTTTCAAATCTATGCAAACTAACACATAAGAAGGAAGGAGAATAGCAGTACCTTTTTATCGATGTTTGTCCCTGCACGCTCTGAATCGATCTCCAAACTCTCACTCCTCACTGAGTCCTGTAGACAAACAAAGTATGACCACTTCCTACTCTATTGATATTAGCTTGAAAACAGATCTATCTATCAACGATAAGTTCACGTAAAATCAGACACAAACTAGAAAGAAACAGGCCAAGCATGTCATATTAATGAGAATAATGACAGCAGTACTTACAATCGTAGATGCTAATGTGACGGCTTCATCAAGTCCCCTTCGTGTAACGCTTGCTTGAAATATCCACAACCTGGATGATAGCAGCTTCACTGATCACTCTCCTTTAACTGACTGTGTGTTTCCTATGAGATCATAGGTTTCATACTAGAAATTCTTCCCCCTTTTTACCACCATAGAGCCTGCTTATATAGGTTAAGAGGAGCTTAACCTCTTGAGTTATCTTTAGAACAAGTTGAGGAATTCCCTCCTTGGATCAGGGATCTTTTGATGGAACCAAGAATTCGAACGCAACTGCCTTCTAAACTTGAGAGATCCTCCCCATATTATTTTCAACGGGCCAACTATTGCCTCAGATTAGACAACACTCCCTCAAAAGGGGCATCAGAGCGCTATAGCGCTCCCTAGGAAGATTAAGGGGGGCGCCAGCGCTCCAAACATGGATAGAGCTCATTTTGAGGGGTAGACAAGCGTTATAACGCTGGGGAGTGCCAGCGCTCCTAAGGCTGATGTAGGGGAGCGCTCACCTTCAAAACCTTAGTTTAAGAGCTCTTCTCAGGTGATAAAAGTTCCTGGACTTCAGTTAATCATTTTCCCTCCTCCAAATCAAGTGTATGAGATGTCTTAAGTGCCTCGTTAGTGTCGTTATTATGGAAGTATGCTTGAACAATATTTGCGACACTTGTGAAAAACTTGCGACACTTGCGAAAGTTGTAAGGAACATGCGACACTTATGATAGTTGAGAGGATCATGCGACACTTACAACACTTATCGAAGTGAGAAATATTGAGGTGTAACAGATTTCCCTCCAAAGCATGAAGTTAGAAGATGTGAACTGATAACTGAAATGCTTTGTAGACATTCAAGAAAGGGTATAGACTCAAAGAACCTGACGGAAACTGCACACAAATATCATGACATATTTCAAAACCCAAGGCAGACATACCTATGCTTGGGTGATCAAGACTTGCGAGATATGGCCGCCATAAAATACACTGTGGATCCATAATTGTATTGATAAGAAGGTATAGCCACCGAATATACAATGTGGATCTATACTCTGATGACTCTGACTGATCGTAGCCACGAAGAATACACAGTGGATCTACGAGATGACAAGACATAGCCATGACCAATACAAAGTGGATCTATGTAACAGTGTATGTGTTATTTGTCCAATAGAAACTCTTTCTCAACCTAGGCAAAGCATATATCAAAGTGGTTACTCAGCCCAGGGTCTTCTTACCAATCCCAATATGGTACGAATCTAACCATGTGAATAGATGTCCTGATGTCGAACATGGAAAAAACCACTTGATTACCGGTCAATGGTGTGAACCGTTAACAAGTGCGAGGGAGATCACCATTAATGTCAATGATTCCCAGGGTACCCTAGTACATTCTGGGGAATGTGAATAGATGAGATGGAGTCGAACATCCACGAAATAATCCGATCAAAGGTCAATGATGTAAACCTATTGTTGAATGTGAGGAGGCTTGCCATTGAGGCATGCAGGTTCCAAAGTACTAATTGGTTTCTAAGCCTGATTTCCGGATAATGTGTTGAAGTCGACAGGAATAGACTCGTCGAGGGAGGGCCTTGATGTATCCCCCATCAACGACACGAAACAGACATAGAGATGTAATTGGTAGGTCAAATGGACATGGACTGACACAGGTTTTGAGGCAAGATATTTGGGATGGCTGACTCTAGAGGTGGATACTTCCCTTGAACACTGAGGCACAACAGCAAAACATGACATGGACCAAAACTATGCAGTGGATATTGTGACTTGCATCGGGTGACCCAAAGGAGTGAAAGGAACTCAAAGGATTGGATCAGTGCAGAGGTTCAGCGGATTATGATGTGTGGAAATGACAAAGTGCCGTGTTCAAGGGTGACTCTAAGAATTGTTGGATAATGTTCTCAAGAGACTGCTTGGCTTACTCCTTTCAATTTTTTCCCCCATCCAGATAGACGAGTACCTATTTTTGATTTAATGAGCTCGAGGAGGATAACACATGCTCGATATAACTCACCTTCGGTAAGTTCCTCTTCCTTTGTTTAACGAACCAGAAGAAGTAAGGGTTCGATCCCATATGGGTCTGTTGATGTGTGTTTTAGCGAGTCCAAAGATAGAAAACTCGAAGGTTTTTCGTGATTATAGAGTTTGAAAAAACACTTAAAAGAGAACTCTCTTAGTTCCTTTTTCATATAGTAGTCTAACGAGACCGAAAGACGCCCTTTCTGACCTTTTAATGAGTGTGAAAGGAAGCAAGGTCACTCGACAATCTTTTCATATTTAGAGAGTCTGAAAAGGGTTTAAAGATGACTTTAGGGGGGTTCCTTTTTCGTGTGTTCGTGTATCTGTACGGGTCCAAAAAAGAGATAAAAGTTTACCCAGTTGCGTTCTCGTGTTTTCGAGCTCGAGAACGAACTAAGACTATGCTCATAAGTGTGACAAGGTAAATAATCCATCAGGACTGTCAGGAAACCTGCGATGCCAAAACTACAAACCAGGGGTTTAGTGAAGCCATTATATTGTTAGAGAAACCCATAAATGACTATACCTTATAAAAAATGGAAATTTTATAAATAAAAATACAATGAAAGTTTCATTTACGATTTCATTTTGCAAGGATTTTGGAGTAGTGGAGATTCTCATTTCAACATCAGATCTTGTTTTGCTTGTTACCGGAGCTACGGTTGACCGTTTCTCTTGCCGTTTCGACCAGGTAGATCTTCATTTCTCCTTCTTTCAATTACATGGTTTAATATTCATTTTCATAGCATCATTTAATTTAAAATATGAAGCGCTCAATTGCCCCAAAAAGATCAAAATTAGCCTCTTTGAAAAACGATGGAAAAAGGGGATTCTTTTTGAAAACAAGTTCTATAAGGGGATGGCCAAGATGCCAACACCTCAATATATGATTGGATGGGTCGTTTTTGGCAAAGAACCCATGAAAAAAATCCCCATGTATGCCCACGCAGCCATAGAGAAATCATTTGCATTTAAAAACATTTCAGTGTTGTATGATGAAATTTGAATGGCTAAGAGAGGGCGTGGTGATTGTAAAAGAGGGTGTGGACACTTTAAATGATGTGGGCATTTAGATTTCATGTTTTAACTTGCTTTTAAAAATTGCCGAAATTGCCAAAACGTTGAAATGATGAATTTCTTTATTCTTTTGTTTTGTAGGTGATTTCGGCGACCATGATCAAGTGGAAAGAAAGAGAACATGAGTTGGATGACTTAGCTGCCTTGCGGAGTCCCCGCACATGGGCCGCATTGCGAGCTTGTGGATTACTAAAATTCTTCAAGTTGCAAAAAATGAAGAAAGAGAATTTATTGCTTGAGCATATGATCGGCCTGTGGGATGTTGCTGAGCAAGGATTCCGGATTGGCACAGAGCTTCTAACTATCGAGTTAGAAGATGTGTATTTATTGACTGGCCTCTCGAAAAGAGGGGTTCCCATATCTTTTTCCGGGCAGAGGGTGCTACCTGAGCAAGTGGACGTGTATCTGACACGCCAATGTGTCCCAGGAGAAAGGCTAGTAGGGGGTAGAATCCCTATCAAGGATATCTGAGAGCTACTCCTATGGTCTATACTGTTTGCCATCACGAGCGTGACAGGCAGTACTAGCATGCATCTGGCATCAAGATCGCAGGTGTCTTATGGTGTCCAGTGTTTGAAACCAACACTATTCAACTGGAGTGCAGGGTTCCTTCGAAACGTGAAGGAATAAGTTTCACGGTGTCGGATGGGACATAAGCAGTTTGGTTATGGCTCATTTCTGGTCTCATTTTTTCTAGAGCGCATCCCCCAGATGCAGCCTTAGATAGCACTGGCGGTGCGACTAGTGGACGAACTAAGGATGGAGAGGTGGACCAGTCTGTCTTCGAGGCTGGTATCGGAGTCAGAGTTCCGTTTCACTGGCGATTTCTTTGCATGAATGAGACGGTAGTATCTCTGGATAGAGGACTTCCCGTATGCTGAGGTAGATTTCCGCGGGAGCATGGATTTGATTTTACCCACGGGGGAAGACTGGGATATGTCAGGTAAGAGGCTGAGCCATACCTTGTCTAGTTTTTGTTTTTAAAGTTTTTGATGTATATATATTTTTTTGGGTATGTAGAAGAGTTTTTAACAGATGTATTGTTTTCAACATGCAGACAAGGGAGCAGTGCGCCCGACCGATATACCAATACCAGGACGTCGCAGGGGCATCCCGGTTGCAGCAGATCCAGTAGTACCAGTGATAGGTCTCCAGGAGGTTGAAAGAAACCTCCAAGGCCTTACGATGGGCATTCCTCCTCTGCGAAGGGGAGAAGTGCCTTTACATCTGTAGAGGCACACTATGGGAGTACCAGAGAATATCAATTCTCTGCCGAGGCGCGTAGTGCACGCGGTGATGTGTTACTCGCAGCACAATGTAGTGCAGAGAGATTAGAGTATCTCTGGTGATCATTTTTGTATGCCTTGTCAGGCGGTGTTGTAGGGGTTTAGAGACCTGGCATTTTTCTCTTCTACATACTTTTTGATGTAATCAAAACATTTTAGTCACGCCATATATATATATATATATATATATACAGTTTCGAGTTTTTACAGTGCCAATGATTTGTACATGATGATGTCTATGATGTGTTTTAATTTACGTGTAATGTACAATTTTTCTTTCCTGAAATCTTATATGTGGACGGGATACTGATCCATGATGTAATTAGCTAATGAATCCGAAACACTATTAAGTTCTCTTGGAATGTGTCTATATTCAATGTCATCAAACATTCATTCAGGGCGACGAACTTGTAGGTGGAGACGTAGCAGGATAGTACTATGGATAGCGTAGATACGGTTGAGTTGATAGACCATGAGTTGGGAGTCTAAGTAAACAATGATACGAGAGATACCTAGGGAGGAGGCTTGGGTCAACAGTCCGATGACAGCATGATATTCTGTAATGTTGTTGGTTGCTGGTCCTAAGAAGATACCTCCTGAACTCACCACCTGGTCAAATTGGTAAATAACCCATGTTGCTGAAGCAATGTTCTGGGTATCTCGACTAGCGCCGTCCACAAACCCAAAAAAGATAGGAAAGGAAAACATCCTCTGCGCATGAAAACACAAGCACATTCATGAGTGGCAATGGTAAAGACTCGAGCACGCGAAAGAAATAGAAACACCAAACTAAAATACAATAATGTACAAAGTACAGATGCTAGGTGATCTAGGCATAGTACTTTTTAAGGAAAAGCCCGTTTCGAGGCTCTCCCAGGGAAATTCCATCATGATCTACTAATTCGTAGGCGCCTCTATGTAGGACATGCTTCATAATGTAAGGACCGTGCCATAGAGGTTCTAACTTACCTGTCCCCAATTTATCGTGAGCATGGTCATAAACGAGGACTAAGTCTCCTTCTGCAAAATTTCGAGGGTGGACGGATTTGTCGTATTGACTCTTCATTCATTTCTGATGTGTCTCATTAGCGAGAGCAGCATCACGACGTGTTTCGTCTAGCTTGGATAGATACAAGAATCGTTCTTCTTCAGCATAAGTATGGGGCAGGAGTTCTACTTTAAGTTTGAGTGATCGAATCTCACACTCGATTGGTAGAACGACTTCAATGCCATATACCAACTCGAAAGGACTGAATCCAGTTGAGGTTTTCGTTGAAGTGCGATAAGCCCAGAGAGCAGAGAAAAGTTGTAAATGCCATGATGTCTTGTTTTCCCCTACCATGCATTGGATCATGGTTTTCAGGACTTTGTTGATAGCCTCAACTTGTCTATTGGCCTGAGGGTAGTAAGGGGATGAGTTTTCATGGAGAAAACCCAATTTGACATGTAACTCACTCATCATCTGGTTCTTGAAGTGTGCACCATGATCAGTGACAATGGCACGTGGTACACCAAAACGAGTTATGATATGGTTGAAAATAAACAGAGCTGCAGTACGACCATCGTTCAGGAAGGTAGGCATAGCCTCAGCCCATTTGGTGAAGTAGTCGACAACGATGATGATATAACCATGCCCCCCAGCTGAGGTAGGCTTACACTGCATGAAATCGATACCCCACTTGGCAAAGGGGTCGATGGAAATAATGGGGTGTAGCGCAGTAGGGTGGGTGCGTGCCTTCTTATTAAAGACTTGGCAGGGTGGACATTTTTTGATGGCCTCGACGCAATCTTTGAAAATCGAGGGCCAAAAGTAGCCGACACGTAGGATTTTTTGGGCTGTGGCCATCCCGGAAAGGTGACCGCCACAGGCACCAAGGTGAGAATCGTTCAAAACGCGTTCAGCCTCCTTGTGAATCAGACATCATCGAAGGATGGTGTCAATACCACGGCGATACAAGGTGTCACCGATGATGAGATAACGACGAGAGTGGTGACGAATGCGTCGATGCTCTTCGCAAGAAATGTTGGGTTTGAAGGTAGAGGAGAATGTCTCCATACCAAGGATCGAAGGTGCTAATAAGGAAGAGAGATTCATCGGGGAGAGAATCTCTAGGTTCAATTTTTTCATCACCACGAGGGAGAGCACAGATAAGCTCTGCAAACACCAAGGATTTTTTGGCTTTGGCCTTCCTAAACTCAAGATCGAATTCCTGAAGAATAATGATCCATTTAGAATATTTTCCCCCAAGTACTTGACGTGTCAAGACGTGGTACATGGGGTTGGAGTCTGCGATCACCGTGGTGGTGCGTAATAAGATGTAATTGCGGAATCTCTGGACAACGATGATGGCTGCCAGAGCCAGTTTCTCGACATGTGAATATCGGAGCTCGGATCCAGATAGACTCTTGCTCAGGTAATAAATCACATGTTCTTTGCCGTTGGGGTCCTCTTGAACTAACACCATCACAATAGTGGAAGTGGAGGCGGCCAAGTAAAGGATATAGTCCTTTGTATACTCCGGAGGGTGTAACAAGGGAGCATGGGTCAAGGCATGCTTGAGAGCATCGAATGACCATTAGGCAGTGTCATCCCAGATGAAAGGGGTGTTTTTCTGCAGTAACCGCATAAATCCTTTAGTTATCTCGGCGTAGTTGCAGATGAAACGATGAAGGAAGTTTCCTTTGCCTTGCAAACTTTGGAGTTGGGTTAAATTGGTAGGTGGGGGTAAGGCTAGAATGGCCTTAATATTTAAGGGATCCAACCTGATCCCATCTTTGGAGACAATGAAACCGAGGAGTCGACCAGATTCGACAGCAAAAATGCACTTGTGGGGGTTCAAGCGAATACGGTAGAACCGACATCGAAGAAAAATCGCCCGTAAGTGATCAATGTGATCGGATCGGTTGGATGAGTGGGAGGGTAAACCGTCGAGGTAAGGCTCCGCGATATGCTTGATATCATGGAAAGCATATGACATGGACCACTGGAAAGTAGCACCAGCATTTTTTAGGCCAAATGGTAACTTTCGATAGGCGAAAGTTCCCCATGGGCAGATAAAGGCTGTCTTATGTTGATCAACAGGTAAGATTTCAATCTGGTTATACCCAGAAAAGCCATCCATGAAAGAGAAGATTACGCTCCCCGCATAGTTATCGATGATTTGGTCGATGAAGGGCGTAGGGTAGTTGTCCTTGGGACAAGATTTGTTGAGATCTCGATATTGAACGCAAACACGGATGGTCCCTTGTTTTTTGGCAACCAAAACAAGGTTGGAGACCCATTCTGTCAAAGGGAAGGGATAGATAAAGCCAGATTTTAGAAGTTTTTCAACTTTGCCTTTATAGCTGCGATTTTCTTGGGATGAACCGGGTGAAGTTTTTGTCGAACAGGTTTTGCATCAGAAGTCTTGATTTCATGTACGATGATGGAAGGGTCGATCCCTGGCATTTCCTCGTAGCTCCAAGCGAAGACATCGCGGAATTCTTTAAACAAAGCAGTGTAAGAGGCCACTTCCTTGGGTGTGCAATTAGCACCAAGGTTAATGTTTTCCATGACACCTTCTTTGATTGAAATGTCAATAACGATCGTAGTAGAGATGTTACCCATGTTCCCCTCAGAGAAAGTATCTTGTGTGAGGATAGGAGATTGTGGAGCATTGGTAACATCGGGAGGGAAGACAGAGCGTATGTCTTGGTGAATTTCTTCCAAAGGCGCAAGAAAAGAGGATCGGTGATGGTTATCATTCCAAGGCAGATCGTCAATGCTAAGCATTTCCATAATAGATTCGTCAAAAGGAAAAATTTGGGAAATGTAATCAACAACGGACGATAGGGAATCCAACCATGAGGGCACCGAGTAGGCATCTGGTGCCAATAAATGTGAATTGTTCAAAGAGGGAGAGGCAGATTGAATAGCTACGTATGCGGCCTCGGATGGGCTAAGTGGCATAGTGTCACCGAACACATCGAATTCCAGAGGACTAGGTACAATCCAAGGGTCATATGATTCCAAGGATTGATAAGGCATAGTCGAGATCATATTGACGGTGACAATATGATGCGCGGTAGGTGGAAGTGGTCTAGGGAAAGTACCCATAAGGCTAGAATCTTTCAATAAGCCAACACCAACGCTTTCATACGTAACTGGGTGGTCTCCCAAAAAGGGAATGTTGTTGGTAGCAGGGATGTGAGTGTTGGGTGTACAGAAATCAAGCTGATCAACGGTGACAATTTTTCCTTGATGGGGGAATTGTACACATCTAAACACCGACAAGGAGACGACAGTCATAGCTTAGAACCAACTTCTTCCGAGTAGTAGGTTGTAATCGAGGGGAGAATCGACCACCTCGACATCAACGGTAACAGTTTTGCCACCCAATTGAACGGCTAAGGATTGTAATAATCCATGAGGATGAAAACCTCATCCATCGAAAGCGCATAACATTGTAGAGGATTTGTTAAGGGCAGGTGATTTTAATCCCTTCCAACAAGCTAAGGACATGACACAAGTAGAGGGTCTCTCATCTAAGATAGTTCGGTGGATTTGTTGATTGTGAACAACAACATCGATTTGAAAAGCTAATTGGTGGGAGAGTCGCGGTTGATGATCATCCGGATTAAACGTGAGGTTGTTTGATGACTCGGGATCGAAAGCACCGATAGCAGTTAAGAGTGTTCTATGTTGGCTGGGACAGTGTTGTAGAACTTCTAAGGCAGACATAGCACATGGTGCTTGGGCCAAATATTCTATAATGTTATAGTTTTGGGCAGCCCGTGAATTAGGATTGAAGGTAGATTTCCGGATGGTTCTCTTAGGAGGGCGCAAAATAGAGTCAAACGAAGGTTTCTCAATCTGAAGTGGCTTGGATGGAGGGTTGGCAGACGGAGGACTAACAGAAGATGGTAACGGTTCCGATGTGAAACCATTAGTAGTCTTCGGCTTATCAGGTTTAACTGGCATGTCATATGTCACAGAGCGAGTGGTTAGATTAACCCCGTTAAACATATAACTGTGGGCACTTGTCAGGGCCTCATCATGGGGTTGGTTGGAACTACCCCCTGTAGTGGGGGTTTGAGCAACCAAAGATTGTTGCTGTGGAAATGGCTGAGTAAGAACAACGGGTTGTGAAATTCCCTTGAAAATCTTGGCCACTTCATCGCAATGTGGACAATCTCAGGTGTAGTGATCGTCACCACAAATGAGACATGGGAATTTCAATTTTTGTTGTGGTTGTTTTCCGGTAGCAAGGGTTTGCGGTTGATTTTTTGGTTGTTCGTTATTATTGTTTTTCTTTGGTTTATTTCTTTCTTTCTTCTTACCCCCAGATGGTTGTGAAGGGGTTGATTGGACCGCATTCACCTCAGAGACCTGAGTTTGAGGGGGGGTAGAAGAGGGTGAAGTCGGGCTAGGAGTAGTCGTTGAAGTGGGCCGTTGAATCGTTCCAGTCGACTAGGTAGTAGATTGGGTTTTGATGGAGCCAATAACTCCATCTGCATGGGAAGCAGACGATGGTTTGGATGGATTGTTAGTGGCATGGGTAGCATTCGGTATCAACTCGTACAGAGTACCGGATTGTGAATAGACTAATTCTAAGTATTGAGCTCGGGCAATAGCTTCTTCCTCGGTGACTACACCACCCATGGCAACATCACGAGCAATCTGGGGTAACAATGATTTAGTGAACCATTCCACTAACAATTGGTCAAGAATGACCGCTTTGATTAGCCTTAGTTGTCGTCTCCATTCATGAATATGATCAGAGATATGTACGGACGTTGTCTGATGAAGGAAGGTTAATAGTTCAGTACTCGTCTCGTATCGAATGGGTAGTTGGAAGTGTGTGAGGAAGGACATGGCGAGGGAGTTGAAATTGTGAAAGGATGCACGTGGTAGTTCAATATACCATTTCGCCATGGAACCTGTAAGCGTTCGTTGGAAAATACGCAAACATATAGAATCGTCCATGAGGGAGTTGGATGAACACCACAAATGGAAAGTCATCACGTGGTTGTTCGGGTCTTCTCTGGACTTTCCATCGAATTTTGGGATATCAGAAGGAAGTTTAGCTGGAATAGCTGGCCAAACCGGAAAATGATAAATAGGATCATTCATTAACCGAGACAAATATGGAAGGTACAGGGTAGCCAGAAAAGGTAGTTGTCGGTTAACCTGTGGGTAATGCTGGTGTGGCATGGGGACACTAGTAGGGCCAATCACTGGGTTATGTGGATAATTGTAACTAGTGGGCCCTCTTGTATTAGGTTGGTGTTGACCAGGGTACACAGGGTTTGAGGTGTTTTGAGAAGCATGTGTGAGCGGAGGATAACCGGATGGGTTTTGAGGGTTATAGGTTGGGTTTGGTATTTTTCCATAAGGAGGTTGTTGCGGAGTCTGAGAATTGTGTCCCGCCGAGAACTGTGGGTTTCCTGGAAAAGGGACGTTCCACGGATTGGGTGTGGCGGACACATTTTGTCCATGTGGTTGATGGTAGACTCCGGATTGAGGCTGCCCCCCAGCATGAGGGTGCCCCCCGAATGGAATTTGTCCTCCGGTGGGAGGATGCCCCCCAACTTGTGGGAGAGTTCCTGGAATTTGAGAACCAGACGTAAATGACTGACCAGTGTCGCCGAGTGGATTAGGACCACCAAGACCGATCCCTCTGGGTTGTTGGATAGGTATGGAACCTCCTGACATAACTTGGGTAGTAGTGGCTTGGGTAGTAGTGGCAGTGAAAGCATTCAGTGCTCTGTACCCAAAAGGAAGTGATGATGTAGGTCTTTTTGTTACAGGTGTGCCAATCGCAGCTTGGTTCACCACCACGTTACCGGTGGGAATAGTCGGAATGTGCGGGACTATAGTAGAATGGGCCATTTGGAGAGGAAGAGTAGACCTTGGAACAACGGACTGTAAGTTCGGAAAAACGGGTGGTGTGGCTGTAAAAGTGGTGGTACCGGTAAAATGGTTTAGGGGTACGGTGTAGGAAATGGGTGTGTCAGCGTCCATCCCTGTTCCATAAAGATCTCGCACCATGCGCGGTGGACTTCGAACAATGTCTGCGATCCAAAAAGGGTCATCGGCTAAAGGGTTTTGATGAGACCCAGTCAGGATGTCAGAAGGATTGACGACGACAAATTTACCAACGGAATTGAGTTGGAGGACCCGTCATTCATATCCCTCCGGAATGCGGAAATCTTCTGGAGACTCTGAAACAATTCGAAAACTCTCTAAAGGAGTGGGAAATTCTTCCTGGGAAGTTGTAGTGTCTTGAACCTCGCTCTGTTGAGGAGGTTCCTCCGTGGAATGAGGGGGTAAAGGGGTGTTTCCTTCCATTTTTTCTGGAGGAAGCCCCTATATCCTCCGCGAACGGCATGGAGGGTCGATGTTGGAAAAAAAGAGTCGACGAAAGAGATCTATGGCCAACTACCGAAAAGAAACAACATACGCTAATAAAAATCTAAGAATCACAACCAAGCAAACAGGACCTTCTCTCAATGACCGTACTAGTTGGTGATGAAATCCAACATCACGTGATCAATCAAGAAGGGGCGGGGATAGGGTGGAATAGTTACAATGCCGACCTGCTTAACGGATTTACGCCTTGGTGCAAGCTTCCACGCAGTAATTGTGGATTTACCCTCCAAGGAGCCTGAGTGAGTTTGACCAATGTCTGCTCCAGGTACAGTGAGACTTCCCTTCACCATCACCTTGTGTAAGACCCTAAATATTATGGCCACTACGGTTACCAATTCGCAGTCAGCCCCTGGGCGGGAACAGTCGACAGTCTGATCCGAACGTACGGGCAGGGTATCGAGCCCGAAATCAACTAAAAGGCTTCCATGTAGTAATTGTGGATTTACCTTTAAGCGATCCCCATAATACGATCTGACCACCACAATCAATTAAACCACGAAGGGATAATCTCCGTAACTTACCCGAATGCGACCTCAAGCGTAACCCCTGTGTGAGAGGGGGATCCTAGGCAAACTTATACGATAACTGGATTTGACTCTCCTTAACTCAGGATGCTACTGTTTGTTTTGGAAACTTTGGAGAGTTATGCTCACATCCTAATCCAAAGTACTAAGCCTAGTCTACTGTTGGTGGAGGATCCTAAAAAAGAAAAATTCTAGATAATTTTTAATTAGAGTTCATTTTATAGCTGTTCTTTACTCAAAAGGGGTGCATGGAAGTGAAACGAATGGAATTATGACTCATTTCCAAAAAATGCATCAGAGATGATAAGAATTCATTTCTTTTCGATGAACATCTATCTAAGGGAGAGAGAGAGTTCTTTTCACTAACAAGCACTAATAAGGAATGTCCTCAAACAAATTTTTCTCAATCAAATCTTGATGTGATGCTAAAACTTTTGAGATACCTTCTAACATGCACAATCAATCATGAAGATGCCTTTTATTGTTTGCATATGAATAATGATTAATTCAAAACAATGCTCGTCTTGCTAATTATCTTCTTGGATGAATGAAAATCAGACCAACACAAGCAAGAATCATACAAACAATACACCCTCTCGTTGTGATCAAAAAAAGAAGTGAAAGAAAAGAAAAAATCAAAGAGAAATTGAACTTCACACCAAAAGAAATGTCGAAGAACAAAGATCTTCACCAAAACCAAATGAAAAGATCTATAGGCCTTTGATGACCTTCACCAGAGTTTTTCACTCAGTCAAAAAAGAGAGAAAGACAATGCATAGGTTTCAAGCTCCAAATGACAAAAAAACTCAATAACAATGGTGAAGAAGGCTACAAAATCCAAACAGCAAGATGTTTGTTCTTCAAAAAGACAGATGTCAAAGCTGGAAAGGAAGAAGGATTGACTCACAAGGTGACCCAGCAAGAGAAACACAGAGGTAAAACCCTGAAAAAACAATTCTGGAAGGTTTATTGGCCAGAGGAGGGATGGGGCTCTGTTGTCAAGGAAAAGGAGCATTATAGCGCTCTGTGTAAGGCACTTAGAGAGAACTGGCACTCTATTAACATAGGGACATGGACGTCAGGTTCAAAAAGCTCTTAAAAGTGTCAAAAATTCAAAAATTGCAGTTCAGTTTCGACAATTAGGCTGAGTGTAATGGGGTAGGGAGTCAATCAGCTCATGAAACCAATCAAAAGAGGAGTGAACCAGGTCTGAAACAATCAAGGGGTAAAAAAAGGTCTATGAGGAGAAATCAAAACAAGAAGTTTCGATTTGAGGACTCCCCAGTGGAGTCGCCAGTTTCTGTTGTAGGAAAATCTCCCTGCGGACTGGTAGATTGCCTAAAAGAGATAGACCCTAACTCTAAGACAGAAAGTGCTTAACGTGGACATTGATTTCCTTTCAAATCTATGCAAACTAACACATGAGAAGGAAGGAGAATAGCAGTACCTTTTTATCGATGTTTGTCCCTGCACGCTCCGAATAGAGCTCCAAACTCTCACTCCTCGCTGAGTCCTATAGACAAACAAAGTACGACCACTTCCTACTCTATTGATATTAGCTTGAAAACAGATCTATCTATCAACGATAAGTTCATGTAAAATCAGACACAAACTAGAAAGTAACATGCCAAGCATGTCATATTGATGAGAATAACGACAACAGTACTTACAATCGTAGATGCGAATGTGACATCTTCGTCAAGTCCCCTTCGTCTAACCCTTGCTCGAAAGATCCACAACCTGGATGATAGTAGCTTCACTGATCACTCTCCTTTAACTGACTTTGTGCTTCCTATGAGATCATAGGTTTCATGCTAGCAATTCTTCCCCCTTTTTACCACCATAGAGCCTACTTATATAGGTTAAGAGGAGCTTAACCTCTTGAGTTATCTTTAGAACAAGTTGAGGAATTCCCTCCTTGGATCAGGGATCTTTTGATGGAACCAAGAATTTGAATGCAACTGCCTTCTAAACTTGAGAGATCCTCCCCATATTCTCCTGAATGGGCCAACTACTGCCTCAGATTAGACAATGCTCCCTCAAAAGGGGCATCATAGCGCTATAGCACTCCCTAGGAAGCTTAAGGGGGGCGTCAGTTCTCCAAATATGGATAATGCTCCTTCTAAGGGGCAGACAAGCGTTATAACGCTGGGGAGCGCCAGGGCTCCTAAGGCTGATGTAGGGGAGTGCTCACCTTCAAAACCTTAGTTTAATAGCTCTTCTCAAGTGATAAAAGTTCCTGGACTTTAGTTAATCATTTTCCCTCCTCCAAATCATGTGTATGAGATGTCTTAAGTGCCTCCTTAGTGTCGTTATTATGGCAGTATGATTGAACAATATTTGCGACACTTGTGAACAACTTGCGACACTTGCAAAATTTTTAAGGAACATGCGACACTTACGATAGTTGAGAGGATCATGTGACACTTACGACACTTATTGAAGTGAGAAATATTGAGGTGTAACAAGTACTTATAGTTTAGATGGCCAAATATTTCATGCCATAACCTACTAATATCATAATATTGTGACAGAAATATAGTGCTAATAGATTTAGGAACAAAGTGGGAGAAGAAATACAAACAAGAATCGTGATCTGCAATTCCATGTGCAAGTTGTGAGCCTGTGGAAATGTCGGTAATCACTGCGGAGTTCGGAGTGAACTCCACCTTCCTTCTAGAGATGGAATGAGTGATATTATATATCGAGAGAAGATTTGCAGACAGCGAGGGAACATGAAGCACATTTGTGAAGCAACCCCCTTCAATATCAACAATTCCTTCTCTACACACCTTTGTGGGTGTGGCATCTCCCAAGTAAATTGGGGATCTGGTGCTTTCTTCGATGGAGGAAAATTCATCTTTTGATGCAGCCATATGGTTCGATGCACCTGAATCAAGGATCCAAGATGATGGATTGGATGTGATATCCATTAAAGCATGACCATCTCATTCTCTCCCTCCCGTTCTATTATCATCTTTCTTCTTTGCATTTTCGGGCAACGTGAGATTGTGTTGTTGCAATTGCTTAGCCATCTCATCGATAGTCTTCATCATGAAAATTTCTTCGGGATGAAAACCTTTGGAACAGTAGCTACAAAGTGTTCTTTCCTTCTTCTTCTTACCCTTATGCTCAGAAGAGTTATCTGAAGATTGTGCAGATCTCTCCTTCTTCGATTCAGGAAATTTACTTGTTCCTTTTTTCTTGTCTTTTCCACTGCTCTTTGGAGCATTAGTAGCCGCAAGTGCTTGGTTCTTGGAACGCTTGATGGCACCCATTTGGACTAACTTATCTTGCTCTTGATTCAATTCTGCAATGAAATCATTCAATGGAGGCATTTTCCGTTTTTCCTGAGTCAATTTAGATGCTTGAAAAGATGACACAAATACGGAATATTCAGGGCCTAATTTCGAGAGAATTGAAAGGATGAGTTGTTCTTCCTCTTTCATGAATCCACATGCATTAAGTTCAATGAGGAGGGATTTGAACTTGGTGAATAATTCTTGCAGGTTGCTGAAATGAATTGGACTTAGGGATATGAGTTCATTCTCCAGTTGATGCACTCTCATTGCATCCTGCTTGCCTAATAGTCCTTCCAATGTGGTCCAGACCACATCGGGAGTAGTGGCTCTACTGACATGAAAGAGGAGATCTTTGGAAATTGATAGGCATATCAACCCAATTGCTTCATATAATTTATTGAAATAATTTATCTTCTCCGCTGCAACAGTCGGTTCTTTCTTCATTCCCATTGTTACCCGGTAAAGCCCTTTGCTTCGGAGGAGCAGAGAGATCTTTGTCTTCCATTCGAAGTTACTAATTGAAAGGATTTAGAATGAGTTTTTTGGACTGAGAGAGATGATCCATTGTTTCTTGTTGTGCCTCCTGATGATCTATACTTGCAAATAAAACCATGTACAATCCACTAGATTCAATCTAGCTCTGATACCATGTAGAATTCCTGCAGAAACCCCAATAGATCTAGAATTCTAGTTAAATTGAACACATGAAATTTGATGATATTCAAGAGATGAGAGAAATTTTTTTCTCCATAAATCAGAGAATTATATTAATAAAAAATGAATATACATGAGAAACCATTCTCAAAAAAGAAGAGAGGAGGTGAATATATAGAATTTCCAACATAGAAATTCTAGTCAAAAAAGCTAGAAATAGCTAAAATAGGTGTCATAAGCTAAGGGAGACCACATAGGTCGACCTAGACCACTAAAGATACATGTCACACACTCATTAATTTCCACAAGAGTCAATTGATGCGCATTATCTCACTTAAGCTCACTTAACTGATAAGAGAAGTAGTTCCAACTCACTTAATTGACCCGAAATAGTAGTTACTAATAATAGTAATGGAAAAAATCATTAATTAAGGAATAAATCTCTCACTCAAAGAGGAGGTGTGAATTCCCCAATAATAGATGAGTTTTTTCATGGGGGAGTTGGAATAAATCATGAATAAATCAATAAAATCAAGAATAAATAGAGAAAATCAAAAACCGGGAGTTGAGTCTTGATCTAAAATTAGCAGTTTTCCCTAAAATCTAGGGATGAGGTGCCCTTCTTCTCTATGTGGCCAAATTAGGTGAAATAAAGTGTAAATGAATGTATTAACCAAGATCTAGGATTCTAATCTAGGTATAAACTAATGTAAGTTAGGGTTATGTTCCAACACTGGCAATATCTTTTCTACATGTTTCTGGACAAGTTGTGTGGGAATAGTTAGTGTGACTGTCATCAGGGCCTCGTTGTCTGTCATGTCAGCATGCATAATGGATCTAGTTTTGTTTGCCTTTTCCAAGTAGGTGCTATATATGACCATTATGTCCTTGACGAACACTTGTCCAGTTCAGCGGCTGTTCAAGCCCTCTATTGATATTATTTTGGGTGTTATAAGTTTAGACCCAGTGACATTTTTTGAACAGGAAAAGTAATGTGAATGGTAGTTTGCATTATTTTTTTGTTTTATTTTTTCCTGACATAAATTTATAAGTAGACGCACAACTTGGATGAAGTATAGAGCCAAAGTTTTGCAACCAGACCTCTTAGCCTGCAGAACTTGCGCTATGTTCGACGTCTCACTTCCACTCATTGATACTTCTTATGAACTGCAAAGTATGTGTTGCAGATGAAATCAACATATTCACCATGGCATAGATGAATAAATATCTGAGGATATTTGTTTGGTAAACATATGAGGAACACAATGTATGCATATTTACCTTTAGCCTTATCGGTCTGTTGATGTTTGCGATGATTGACTGCGCATGACCATGTCACTAGTCCAACTTTTTTTGATGCAAGCATGTGTAGATGAACATCAGAAGGACTAAATAAGCATATGAATTGTATGTTGTCCATAATTGTTCTGAATGTCACATACAGGGTCGAATGAGATGGAATACAAAATAGGGTGTAAAGGGATACTCAGGAAACATGAGGAATCGACGGTCAAATTGTATGCCTCGGATTTTTTTACTGCAAAAATGTGTAACAGGAAATAGGGCATAATGGGTGGGGGGGAGGGGGTACAGTGGCCAATCTGTATATCACGGAACCTCTGAAGATAGAGGCGCAATCTTGAACCTGCCAGCCCGGGAACCCGTGATCGAAAAAGTGGCTAAGTATGGAATGAGGAAACCGTTGGTCGGGGTCGTGATATACAAGCATGAGTATAAATGTGAACCCGTGAGTCCGCCAACCTGCACACCTAGACATTTTCAGAAAGAGGACTAAGCAAAGCAACTAGAAAGTGAAAGTAGACGAGAAAAACAAAGGGGAATTCAGTTAAGTATAGAAGAGGGGGGAAAAAAGGGATAATAGAAAGTGGGAAAATTAGAAATGGGATGGGAAATGTTTGGAAGCGGGAAGTCTCAATAAAGGCCCATTGTTGCCAAATCATCGTTTTCTAGTCCAATATTATATGCACCCACCCGTTTTGTATGTTTGATTTACTAGCACAGTTGGTATACCTTTTCGAAGATTGTACCACAACCCCCTCTGTTGTGGCATATAAGAATTCATCTTCCTGTCCAACCAATCTATTTATTTCAATGTAGCAATGTCAAACATACAATGGACATGAAGGTAAGTTAGTATGCAGAAAGACATGTAAAAGAAAGAAATACAGTTCTATTTATTTCAATGTAGCAGCAAAGAGAATACAATTCACATGAGGATAAGTTACTATGTAGAACGATACGTAGTATCTACATATAGTAAAATAGGTGCAAAGCAGTAGAACAAGTACAACACATACACATACAATAAATGAAATAATAAACACTGGAATATGAAATAAGAGTATAGGCATGCACCTTTGCAACTCCTCCTCCACATTCACGACAAAGAGTCTATCGTCTTCTCCGGCCACTCTGTTTGTTTAAATGTAGCAATGCAGAAAAAAATACAATGGACATGAAGGAAGTTGGTATGTAGGAAGACATGAAAACAAAAAAAATAGAGTTTGATTTATTTCAATGTAGCGGCACAGAAAATACAAAGGACATGAAGATAATTTATTATGTAGGAAGGAACACAATATCTACATACAATAAATTAGGTGAACACATATACAGACAATAAATGAAATACAAAACAATGGAATATGAAATAACAATACAAGCATGTACCTTT
>ML816352.1:5691-31474 GCA_009831015.1 Picea engelmannii | reverse complement strand
CTGACAATGAGCTTGTGAGGACAACATTGAATGGAGTTTCCAAACAATGGGTTGTTTTTGTTGAGGTAATTGTGGCTAGGGAGAACCTTCCCAAGTGGGAACGTCTTTGGGATTAGTTTGTTTAGAAGGAGACCCAGAGAGGTTATGTGCATGGTAGTTCATGTACAGGTCAGGATGAGGAAAATGTGGCTCTTGTTGCCAACAACAAGAAGAAATTCAAAAAGGGTCCTAAGGGAGGAAACAAATCGAAAAGTGAAAGAAAGAAGGACATGAGAAAAGTCAAGTGCTTTGCATGCCACAAGTTTGGGCACTATGCAGGACATTATTGGAAGAAGAAGAAGAAACAAACAACAACTTCAGCAGCAGTAGAGGAGTTCTCCGCCAAGGTTGATAAGGAGTTTTCCTTAGTAGTTTGTCTTTCCACTAAGACCACTCATTTCAGTGTGTGGTATATTGACAGTGGTGCCTCCTGCCATATGGAAGGTGTTCGTGAGCACTTGACAGATCTTACTCATATTGGTGATCTTGAGGTAGTGCTTGGAGATGACCGGGTGGTTGTAACACCCTTGTTTCCCCAAACTTGTAATTAATTGTTAATTATAGTTACCATGCTATGGCATAGGAACAATGTAAATGTATTATGGTTTAAATTTCTAATGACTGACTGTGGGGGGTGAAGCCTTGAAATAATAACCATGATATCACTAGAGGAAAGAGTGAGGAGATTGTAGAGAGGGTTTATTAGTTCAAATGACCCAAACTCCCTTTGTTGAGATAATGAGCCTCTTTGGATCCCAAGGAGAGAAATCAGTTAATGAAAAAGGACTGGTGGTTGAGCAATCAACCACCCTCATGAATGGAAGCATGGTCTGACTGAATAATTTCAACCCGAAGTACCGCAGGGTCTGACATACCAGAGCTGACCTGAGTTCCCTTCTGACAGAAGGAACATGATAGGTCAAGAACCATCTCGGAAAAATATATGGAGAGACAGAGAGGATAACAGGCAGAGCTCTCCAGCGGATGATGAACAGAAGGCCACGAGCTTGATGCTAAGTGAGAATCTGATAAAACTTTCCAAGGCCATCATGGAGAAAGAGATCTCTGAGAGTTTGCAGAGAACATAACCCGAGCAAAAGCTGAAACAAAAAAAGAATCCCTGAGAAACTGCGAGAGTTTCTTGGTGATATCATGGCTTGGCATCAGGGTGGCCAGAGTGCTAAGAATGAATGCCCATGATCCTATGGTTGGGTGGAGAGGCAAACAATCACAGTCATTTGGTTGGTGATCGACTGTAATAGATAAGTATTTTTATGCTAGATATCCTAGAATTAAAATGCATGATTTGATTATCTATAAATGTGATAACTTGTGCCTTGCATGAAAGGGATGATAATGGTGTTTATCATCCTTCTGTAAAACATTGTGTTCGATTGGTGGTTATACTATATCCCTTTTATTTCCACTTGATTATGTATTTAGGCAAGTAAGAAATTATATGGTTCGGACATGACTTGTACTCGTAAATGCTTGAGCCCTATGGTGGCTTAAGCTAGAGAAATGATCTGTGAGTTCGTCGACCTTGGGAACAGTTTCACATGTGCATGTCGACACTCCTAGTCATTCTGAGTCCCTTGGTGGAAGGAGTCTGTTAAAGCTCTAGAGTGATAGTGCACGTATGCACAAGCTCTTTGCGAGGTAGGCAAAGACCGAGAACCTTTAAGTTCTAGATTGATGAATGAGTGCAAGGGGTGTGTCGAAGATCCCTCTAAGTGTTAAGAACAAGAGAAATAATGCAAAGTGCCTAAGTACTTTAGATATGATGAAGCTCAGGAAGAATAGAGAGATTCAAGTCTCGAAAGGGAATATCCTTTCATTTCGAAGATGAATGGATGAGATTAGTTTGGGAGGAGTCGAAGCTCTTCACGATTGTCATATCTGGAGAAGGGACGTGTATGTTAATCCTTCAAGCCCTTCGGACTTTGTAGGTTCGATGAATTGGGTATATTTGTCATACAAGAGGTGAATCCCCCGAAGTCCCGAAGTTAATATGGGCCGTAGATCTGAGGATTCCCGGGAGCTATCCTGACCATCAGATCTATGATGTAGTCAGTCCATTGTTGACCGTTTCGGGAGGATAGGGGTGTTGTAACGTCAAGGCCTCCTGAAAACTGGAGTCGTGAAGTAATGTGGACTGTGGATCTAAGGATCCTTTGGGACCCTTCTCGACCGTCTATCATAAAGGACACGTGGCACCAGATCCTGTACTCCAGAGGTTTAACATACTAGAAGGAAGCAGGTGTAAAAGGTTGAAGACTCCTGAAGTCATAGGGAGCTGGAGGAGATCTGAACCGTCCATCAACCGGGACACATGTCAGTATATTGTTAACTCTAGAGGAGAGCCACTACGGAGGATTTGAAGCTTGGTGCTTCGAAAATCCATGAAGCTCGGAGTAATGGAGTAGATCTCGACCATCCATCATAAAGGATGCATGGAAATAGATCCTTTAGTTCGGAGACTGGAAACTCCGAGAGGTTATAGGTGAGAGCGGGTGAAATAACAAAAGTCTTGAAGTACCGAAGTGGCAGAATAAATCCTGACCATTGACAGAGGAGAGCACGTGTTAGCAGATCCGGTGGTATAACATTCCGGAGAAGGCAGAGAGTAGAGTGGGGAAAACTCTTGAAGAGTCGGGAGCTGGAAAAGATCTGATTTTTTCATTGTTAAGGACATGTGTTTTCAGATCCCACACTCAGGAGAAGTAGTACTCTGAAAGAGTTGAAGAGTAGAGGTGCGAGGACTCTCGAAGGCCGGAGTCCCGAATTCATCTCAACCATTCGTGAAGGAAGACGCATGGTAGAAGATATTCCACTTCGGAGAAAAGTCACTTCAGAAGGAAGTGGAGTTGGACGAGCAAGAAATCCCGAAGGCCCAGAGGCTGGAGTCCACCTGAGCCGTCGATCTCGGAGGATAGGTGTCAGAAGATTCGACACTCTGAAATGATTTCACTTCGGAGGTTTGCGGTTGTGAGTACTTGGGAATCCGTCGAAGTGCAGAATCTCGAAGTAAATAAGAACCGTTGATGTTCTGGGGACGCGTGGTGTAAGATCACGCAGTCCAGAGACTTGGCACTCTGAAAGACTCGAGGGGGGGTTTTTTGGAACTTGCCGAACGACCCGAACCTGAAGTTTCAGTGGGCCATTGATCTAGAAAGGGAGAAGGGACCGTTGATTCCTCTCTCATCATTTCAAAACCTCACCACTTCGGAGTTCGGATGAATTGGCGAGTGGTGAAGTGAAAACGCCCAAAGCCCAAAGTTCCAAAGCACCCTTTGAGTAGGCAGTGGGTCACAACACAAGGTCATATGAAGGATGGGGCCTAGCATGGAAATCTAGTGCCTATTGTTCAAATCCTCCAAAGGGGCCAAGAAAGAGCTCGCGAGTTTGGAAGAACCTGCACTTTGGTGAAAGAGGAACCTAGAGAGATTTAAGGGAAACAAAACGTTGATACCCCACCCCTTAAAAGAGCACCTAGGATTCGGGTGTGTTACAAATTGGTATCAGAGAACATAAACAACACTTGGCCTGCTTGGGCTCATGCACGGGTCATAGGAAAATATTTCTGGAGAACTTTAAGGGGTAACACCCTATATTACTGCATTTCTAAGAGGCTTAGAAAAACCTCTATTAAAGAGAGGAATGAGATCCTTTACTGTTGATAGATGTTTTGGAAATTGGCACTGTATGTTGCTAATGTTCCCCAATAAAGAAGTTGACTTCACTGTGCAATTGTACACGCTGTTGTACAGTCATAAGATTCAGTTACCAAGGCTAAGATGAGCCTGTGGAGAATATTACCACCAAACATAAATCATCTGCATAAGTTCCTTGAGTAGAAGGATGCATATTTAAAATACAGTTGGGATTTTACCCCAATGATATTGGACCATGCCAGTCTATGACAAAGGGAGACTGGCATTTCTTGGGAAATAATAGCCAATCCTACAGGACTGGGATTACGTTGATGGACACTAATAACAAGACTTGAATGTGAACGGATCCATGACAGTAATAATTATTGCTTTAATGAAGGGTTAATCCTTGTATACATGTATAATCCCTCACGATCAGAGGAATGAGTCTGGTGACCATTATCTTAAAGGGGAGAGCATGCGCAACTCTTGAGTTTCAAAGGGAACTGAGAAACAAATTTTGTTTCTAGGTACAAGAATTGTTGGGCAAATTTTTTCTAATCAAGCTGATAAACATAGTTGTATAAATATAGAGCGATTGAGTGAGAAATCACAACAACCTCCCTTTCTTTGTGGATAGTAAACTAACCTACCAGAATTCTTGTGGGAGGAAGAGAGTGGCCTCAGTCCCTAACTATTGCTGAACAGAAGGAAGAATCCTAGGTGTAATGGTCAAGATTGATCTTGACCTAAAGATACTATGGATTTCTTAACTAGGATACTTAGTAAGTAACATAACTCGAACTTGCATGTGGGATTTAAGGGAATAGTCCAATTGTTATTAGACATTAAAAACTTAATATAATTAAGGTAGAATGGTTGATTAAATTTTGATCCTGGAGGTGGTAAAGGAAGTGTTGGAGCACTTCTAGAAGCCAATGGGTCAGACTGACATCCAATGGTGGATGGTAGCCATATATATATAGTTGGACCCCAGTGAAGGGAATCTAGAAAAGGATCTCCTTGATTGAGAGATCTACTGATCAAGACCATTTGGAAGCCAAATTGGTTGTCTTGTTACCTTGGGAATGGTTTTGATCTCCCATATTGTATTTATAAGTTGGGTAATGTTTTCATGAAAGTTGAGGCAAGAGTGTTCTCTTGCTAGTTGTTATTACATAGAAAGGGAAACATAGTTATGCCTATGTATGTTAAACTTCCAGGTGGATATCTTGTGAATGATTACAAGCTCTCAACTAAGAGGGAAGCTCAGTGTTGAGTTTTCCTATGAGGCTTGTTGTAAGGATGACAACAATATCCTTGGAGGAGGATCTAGAAGACTGATATTAATACCAATTAGGTATGAGAGATATTAAATGTGCAAGTGATGCACATGCACGATGTAAGGATAAATGTATACTAAAGGCACAATGTGGCTGTCTTGATGAGTGATATGTAAGGAAAGAATTGCACTTGCTAAGATTAATAGAATACCATGGATGCATGGTTGAATCCATTTTGAAGAGTCATGAAAGTTCTGTTTTGAAAGATAGCTTAAGGGGAATGTGCCCTATTCCCTCAAGAAAGACTAGTGTAAATAGAATAAAGAGTGGACGAGCAAGGATGCTTTGTTGTCATAATAAGAGGAAATTGATTCTGCATTGAAGGTCACATGAGAATGCTTGTGAACAATCATGAGTTGTCTAATTTTAAAATAGAGATGTAGGTGTGCTCTGAAATATACCTATGGCAGCTACACACAGACTTTTGATTATGCATATGGTTAAGTACATCATGGATGTAAGTTAACAAAACCATAATATGTATGGGTACATAATTTGGGTGCATGGCAAAGATGCATGCTTATATTCCTTATGGAATATTTGGTAAACAACTAAATCTAACTCAAGGCTGAAGCCATCACAGATAGCGATGGACGTGCAATAAGGAAGTTGCATGCTAAGGGAGTTCCCTATGGAAGAACTGTTCGAAAACTCTGTTAGGAGGTCAGAGTCACAACCTTAATAATTGTTGAGAAACTAAGCAGTGAGCTACAAGCATATATATATATATATATATATATATATATATATATATATATATATATATATATATATATATNTATAAGAATCCTGGATTACATTTTGAAAGCATCATGTAATGAATAGAAGACTAATGAATGAATAGGCTTGGTTGAAGCCATGTTAAGAAAGGGCAGTGAGGCCTTTAGAGATAACTCAGTTGGGATGAAAAGTCCCATGCAGTGAAGAAAGAATTGGAAGAAGGGGAGAGCCCTCAATTCTTTTCTTAATGAGTATTATGTTTTCTTTGGGATGAGAGAGATAGTATGCAGATGAAAGTAAATGTTTTGGCACCATAGTGATGGTGGTCGTATTGCTGTAGAAACAATCGAGATTTGTTTGTGTTGCACTCATGAAAACATTAAGGGTAATGTGATGAAGTGCATAAAGATGTGCTAGGACATGTCTGCAAATTTTTTATTGTCTTAACGTTATGCACCAAATTTTTGAAAGGAAGTTGTACGCCACATATACCCAAGTAGATTATGATTCAGGAAGAAAACCCTGATCAAATTAGGATACTGAAGAATCTGGAAGAGGAGATGAATGCGAGCCGCTCATCGGAGGGAAGACCAATCATAGTCTTCAAATCGACTGCAATATCAACTGGAGTTAATGGATCAAACACCAATCGTTCGATTTGATCGATGGTCGAGGATCATTCCAGAGCATGAAGGTGAAATTAATGAACTTGCTAGTTCACGACCCATAATCAACCAACGTTGTTGATCTCATCGGGGTGGAAGATCAACAACCATGATTAGACAAAGTCGGCCAAACATTTTCTAGATTGGGCCCTACAATCACTATGAACCGTCGATCTATGAAAAAATATCGATGGTTGGGAATCATTGCAGAGCGCAAAGGTGAAATTAACGGACATGCTAGTTCATGAGCCACAATTGAACAACGTCGTTGATCTCGTCGGGGCAGAGAATCAATGACCACGATTAAAAGAGTTGGGAAAACACTTTTTAGATTGCGAAGATTGAACTCTCCGATAAAGAGAGAGCATATTGGGATTTCAAAATTGTTTTGAACCACCGATCTGTGAACGATCGGTGGGAAAACCTACAAGGAACCCATGCGTTAATGTCGCGTAAAACTCATACTGTGGTTGAGTTTAGTACATCGAAGCTCTGTATCAACCTAAATTCTTGATCAAACACTTCTGTGTTGGAATTATGATTATTATCTAGAATTTGTGTTGTTAAAATCGATCGAGGGATAAGATTGACGACCCATGATCATTGTGGAGATTGCATATGCACACGGGTTAACGTCGAGACCTGTACCCATAATTTAAATTCAATATAGTGTTGTTTGGATTTTGGGATCCGATCGTAGATCGGATGACCCATATCCATTGTGGAGATCGGAAGGAGAATTAAACTGCGAGCTAGATGAGGTTCCACGATCCCTTGCAGTCGTTGGATATGGGGGAAGACGAATCTTCATCGTCGAATTGTAGACAAGGGGATTATCCAAGTTCATAACACCCAGACACGGGAGATGAAAGGTTAGTGCCTAAAAAGAATAGAGATGAGGTCACAACTCTTGGTCGCATGGAGAGAAAATGGAGTTCCTACGGGCCGATCAAGTAAGATAGAGTTTAGCACTTTGCGTTAGACTATGGTCGTGGGGACTAGTTCTATGGGAATAAAGGTGCTCATAGCTAGCACATTGCATGGAATTGCTTCGAGGAAATGCATGTTTGCATGAAGGGAAGACGATGGACCTTCCGAAAAAGAATGCTTAAAGGCATTCATGTGAAACCTGGAGTTTCATGAATGACGATTTTAGGGCTGTGATCGATTCAGAGTAGAAAATATGGTTTTGCTAAAATAATAAATATGGACAAAGAATCCATATGGTAATAAGTTGGTTGAATTTACACACACCTTGGCAGGAGTGCCTAACCTAGAAAAAAAGAAGTGATAACCTGAAATCGATGCAAGGGTGCATTGGGTATGAATGTGGCCATAAATGTTGGCACATTCATTAAATTCAATTGATGTTTGATTTTCATTTTGAAAAGTTGATATACTAAACTGATGCATATGTAGGGAATGAAATTTTCGTTTTCTTTGTATCATCGAATAGATAAAAGTGAATTGATTGTTAGCATGCACAATTTAATAATTGTTTGTGATAACGTTATAAAGGTGCAGTGAAAATATATGTTCATGTGAAACTAACAATTTGTTTGGCTGAGGAAAGTTGACTTGCAGGAAGAAAGAGTCTTGGCTATGGAAATGTTGTAAACCCATAAGGAAGATCGATTTCCTGCTGAGCTAAACTGCTATGGGGAGGAAAATCCCATGCTTGTGAATCTGGTTCCGTGCGGAACAGATCTGAAAATAAATGAAGAAATTGGACAATCTGGGGATGACAGATTGCATTAAAATTCTGAAATTTAGAATTGTTATGATGTCTCATGAATTCTGTATGCCTGTGATACAGGTGAGAAGAAATTTTTTGTCTAGAAAGGACGGATGAAGGCTATCCACCTAAAAAGCATGAAGGAGGCCACTACTGAGCCATGAGAACCCTGTGGTAAGCCATGATCGCCTAGAATATGTTGTGTTGAGGCAACACAAGCTGGAGGGACGTCTCGACAGAGAAAGTCTGAGGGATTCCTCAACTGTAAGGCTCGATAAAGTCTCTGGGATTCTTCCTGTGTGAGAAAACCTTGGCAAGGCAAGATGGATGAGCCGAGGAATTGTATAAAAAAGAAGGGGATGCCTGAGCCTAGGCCTGGAGGGTGAGTGACCACAAGGAAGAGGAGACTTTGATAGTTCTTGTAGACTATTGATTGGGATCATGCACATGATGGGTATGTCAAGGAAATACAATGAGCCTGGATAACAAGACAACCAAGTGGATACAAATCCACAAACTGCGCAGATAAGTATTGTGCTAGATTATGAAATTTTCCTAGAAATTTTATGCAACAGTAAAATTGTTTTCACATGAGACTATGATTAATGTGTTTGTTGTCCAAGAATTATTGAAGGCAGGTCACAAATATTAAGAGTCTAAAAAAGTACCTGACTGAGGAAGAAGGTCAAGACTTCTGAAGTGGCTGAATGAGAAAGGCATGACATGTGTTTCTGAGAAAGAACACTGAGGACGATGTTCCTTTTATGGGGGAGGGAATTGTAACACCCCTGTTTCCCCCAACTTGTAATTAATCATTAATTATAATTACCATGTTGTGGCAAGAGAACAAGGTAAATGTATTATGGTTTAAATTGCCAATGACTTACTGTGGGTGGTGAAACCTTGAAGTACTATCCATGATATCACTAGAGGAAAGAGTGAGGAGATTGTAGAGAGGGTTCATTAGTTCAAATGATCCAAACTCCCTTTGCTGAGATAATGAGCCTCTCCGGATCCCAAGGAGATAAATCATTTAATGAAAAAGGACCAGTGGTTGAGAAATCAACCACCCCCATGAATGAAAGCATGGTCTGACTGAAGAATGTCAGCCCGAAGTACCACAGGGTCTAGTAGACCAAGGTTGACCTGAGTTCCCTTCTGACAGAAGGAACAATATAGGTCAAGAACCATCTTGGGAAAATATATGGAGAGACAGAGAGGATAACGGGTGGATCTCTCTAGAGGATGATGAACAGAAGGCCGCGAGATTGATGATGACTGAGCATCTGATAAAACTCACCAAGGCCATGATAGAGAAAGAGATCTCTAGGAGTTTGCAGAGAACAGAACCAGAGTAGAAGCTGAAACAAAGAAAGAATCCCTGAGAAATTGCGAGAGTTCCCTGGTGATATCATGGCTTGGCCCGGGTGTGGCTAGAGTGCTAAGAATGAATGCCTCTGAGCCTATGGTTGGGTGGAGAGGCGAACACCCACAATCAATTGGTTGGTGATCGACTGTAATAGATAAGTATTTTTATGCCCGGTATCCTAGAATTGAAATGCATGATTTGATTATCTATAAATGTGATAACTTGTGCCTTGTGTGAAAGGGATGATAATGTTGTTCATCGTCCTTCTGTAAAACATTGTGTTTGATTGGTGGTTATACTATATCCCTTTTATTTCCGCTTGATTGTGTATTTAGGCAAGTAAGAAATTATATAGTTCGGACATGACTTGTACTCGTAAATGATTGAGCCCTGTGGTGGCTTAAGCTAGAGCAATGAACTATGAGTTCGTCAACCTTGGGCACAGTTTCACGTGTGCATGTCAACACTCCTAGTCATTCTGAGGCCCTTGGAGGAAGGAGTCTGTTAAATGTCAAGAGAGATAGTGCACATATGCACAGGCTCTGTGTGAGGCGGGCAAAGACCGAGAACCTTTAACATCTAGAGTGATGAATGAGCGCAAGGGGTGTGTGGAAGATCCCTCTAAGTGTTAAGAACAAGAGAAATAATGCAAGTGCCTAAGAACTTAAGAGCTGATGAAGCTCGGGAAGGATAACGAGATTCAAGTCTCAAAAGGGAAGATCCTTTCATTTGGAAGATGAATGGATGAGATTAGTTCGGGAGTAGCCGAAGCTCTTCACGATCGTTAGATCTGGAGAAGGGACGCGTTTGTTAATCCTTCGAGCCCTTCAGACTTCGCAGGTCCGACGAATTGGGTATATTCGTCGTACATGAGGTGAATCCCCTGAAGTCCCGAAATCCCGAAGTTAATCTGGGCTGCAGATCTGAGTATTCCTAGGAGCTATCATGACCATTGGATCTACGATTTAGTCAGTCTGACGTTGACTATTTCAGGAGGACAGGGGTGTTGTAACATCAAGACCTCTCGAAGACCAGAGTCACGAAGTAATGTGGACCGTGGATCTAAGGATCCTTTGGGACCCTTCTTGAGCGTCCATCATAAAGGACACGTGGCACCAGATCCTGTACTCCAGAGGTTTAACACACTGGAAGGAAGCACGTGTAAAAGGTTGAAGACTCCCGAAGTCACAGGGAGCCGGAGGAGATCTGAACCGTTCATCAACCGGGATGTGTGTTATTATATCATTAACTCTGGAGGATTTGATGCTTGGTGCTTCGCAATTCCTTGAAGCTCAGAGTAACATAGTAGATCTCGACCGTCCATCATAAAGGATGTGTAACGACAGATCCTTTAGTTCAGAGACTGGACACTCCGAGAGCTTATAGGCAGGAGCGGGTGAAATCACCGAAGTCCTAAAGTAACAGAATAAATCATGATCATTGATGGAGGAGAGTGCATGTTAGTAGATCCCGTGGTATAACATTCCGAAGAAAGAAAAGAGTAGAGTGGAGAAAACTCTCGAAGAGTCGAGAGCCTGAACAGATCTGAGCCATCCGTTGGTAAGGATAGGTGTCGCCAGATCCCACACTCTGGAGCAGTAGTACTCTAGAAGAGTTTAAGAGTGGAGGTGTGAGGAATCTCGAAGGCTAGATTCTCGAAGTCATCTAAGCCGTCTGCGAAGGAGGATGCATGGTAGAAGATCTTCCACTTCAGAGAAAAGTCACTTCGGAAGGAAGTGGAGTTGGAGGAGCAAGAACTCCCGAAGGCCCAGAGGTCGGAGTCCACCTGAGTCATCGATATCATAGGACAGGTGTCAGAATATTCGACACTCCGAAAGGATGGCACTTCAGAGGTTTGCGGTTGTGAGTACTTGGGAATCTGTTGAAGCGTATAATCCTGAAGTAAATCAGAACCATTGATGTTCTGGGGACGCGTGGAATAATATCGCGCAGTCAAGAGACTTGGCACTCCGAAATACTTGAGGGGAAGTGTTTTGGAATTGGCCAAAGCGTCCGAGTTTGAAGTTTCGGTGGGTCGTTGATCTGGAAAGGGAGAAGGGACCGTTGATTCCTCTCTCGTCATTTCAAAACTTCTCCACTTCGAAGTTAAGATGAATTGGCGAGTGGTGAAGTGAAAATGCCCGAAGCCCGAAGTTTCGAAGCACCCTTTGAGTAGGCTCCGGGTCACAACATGAGGTCATATGAAGGAAGGGGCCTAGCATGGAAAGCTAGTGCTTGTTGTTCAAATCCTCCAAAAGGGCCAGGAAAGAGCCTGCGGGTTTGGAAGAACCTGCACTTTGGTGAAAGGGGAACCTATAGAGAGTTAAGGGGAACAAAATTTTGATACCCCACCCCTTAAAAGAGCACCTAGGGGTCGGATGTGTTACAGTGGTCAAGGCAGTTGGTAGTGGGAAAATATCTTTTTAGAGGGAGTCTTTACCTCCCATGTTGTTGAGAGAGGTCCTATATGTTCATGGATTGAAGAAGAACTTGGTTTCAGTTTATGCTATTGAGGAGAGGGGTTACGAGGTGTTGTTTCATGATGGGCAGGTGCTCATATTCCCCAAGGGGTTCAATATCACTTCGGCCAAAGTGATTGGGACTCAACATGAGAAGTTGTACAAGCTCATGTTCCAGCCAACGAGTGCATTATGTCATTCTACTAACAACAATGAAATTTGTGAGCTATGGTATAGGTGGATGGCTCATTTGCATCATGGGGCTATGAGGATATTGAGGGAGATTGTGTCTGGAGTTCTAGATTTTAGTACAAAGCACTAGGAGTTTTGCAAGGGGTGTGATTTGGGAAAGTACACCAAGATTGCTTTTCCAAGCAGTGGGAGTAGAGCAGAAAGTATCCTTGATCTTATTCATTTTGATGCATGTGGCTCGATGTCTTTGACATCTTTGACTGGTTGTTTATACTATGTCATATTCATTCATGAATTCTCATGGAATTATTGGATTTTCTTCATGAAGACCAAAGGACAGGTCTTCAATTGGTTCCAAGAGTTCAAATCTCTTATGGAGAACCAGACTGGGAACAAAATCAAAGTTCTGAGGACAGACAATGGGGGTGAGTATACCTCCAAGGAGTTCACAGACTTTTGTGTAGGAGAGGGCATCAATAGAGAGTTGATTGTTCCTTACAACCCACAACATAATGGGGTTGCTGAGAGGAATAACAGGGCCACAGTTGGAGCTATGAGAGCCATGCTACATGATCATGGGATGCCACTTTTTCTTTGGGTCGAGGCATGCTGCACTACAGTTTATATGTAGAACACGAGTCCACATAGAGAAATGGGGAGTATGACTCCCGAGGAGGCTTTCTCTGGGAAGAAGTTTGAGGTGGGGCACTTTAGGATTTTTGGTTTCCTTACCTATTCACATGTCCCTTCTGAGAAGAGGAAAAAGATAGAACCCACGAAAAAGAAGGGGAACTTTGTTGGGTATAGCGAGACTTCAAAGGATTTCCGCATATACATCCCTTCCTTGAGAAAGATAGTTTTGAGAAGGGATGTGAGATTTGAGGAGGATGGAGCCTTTAGGAAGTCACGAGGGATAGAGAGGGGTGAGCAGTCAACACCTCAGATTCAGGTAAGTCCACAATAGACTTTAGTGACATAGAGTTCAGGACCACCAGTTTTAGTGACGAATGGTCCATGGGTTACAGGGCCACAGATGTTAGGATCACATGTTACTGGTCCACAGGTTTCAGGATCGAGTTCTCCAGATTCTACTTCAGGGTCACAGTCTTTAGGTGATGGGCTTGAGTAGGGAGAGTCCCCTCCACAAGACACTAATTCAGAGAGGAGGAAGCCCAAGTGGCTTCAGGATACTTTGACAGAGGCACAAGGTTCAGTGGGGAATCCTAGGTAGGCTGTGAGGGAGAGTAAACCTCCTAAGAGATTTTGTAGCTACATCGTGATGGTGAGCAGTATCCGGGAGTTTGAGCCTTCCACTTTTGAGGAGGCTATTGGTAGATAGGTTTGGAGAGATGCCATGATGGAAGAGTACAATTCCATCATGAATAATGATGTTTAGGAGATTGTTCCTAGACCTGAGGGGAAGTCAGTGGTGACTTCTAGGTGGCTTTATAAACTCAAGTATGCTGCAGATGGTAGCATTGAAAAGTACAAAGCTCACTTTGTGGCTTGGGGGTTCTCACATGTTGAGGGAGTTGATTATGATGAGACCTTCGCACTGGTTGCTAGATATACCTCGATTAGGTCAGTGAACTCTATTGCAACAGAGATGGGTTGGAATATCCATCAGATGGATGTGAAGACCACATTTCTGAATGGTCTCATACAAGAGGAGGTGTACATTGAGTAGTGATGCAGGAGCATCGCCAACTCATCAAGTAAGCCAGTGTGGAAGCAAAAGATAGTTGGACAGTGCCAGCACAAATTTTGAAAACGCCTTGATATTGTTGCACAAACCTTAATGTGTGGATTTAATGAAGCGCACTTGTACATTGTAATGGACCTTGAGCAGATAGCTCTCGTCCTTAGGTAGATAGTTGGCATTTAATAGAGTTAATGTTGGTAGATAGAAATTTTAATGTAGATTTGATAGCGTAGAGTCCAAGAGGGAAAATGGATATAGACACCCTCATTGTATCATGGTATCAGTAGTTAGAGCATTCAGGGGAAGAAGAAGAGCAAGCAGAGAATTGTATTAAGAACACCCATGTACAGACATTTGAATTAATAGAAGAGCTTTGATTCAAATTCATGGTTATGTGTTGTTTTCTCTGTGTATTGACGTTATGCTCATGATTGTTTGCTTCCTGTCATACATTTGCTTTTATATGTGTGTGTGTGATTTCATGGTTGAACCGAAGTCTGAGAGGGAATGTGAATGAGGTTCAATTGTTTCTCTAATTGAGCTAAGAGATTCCTGCAAGGAGTGCAGTTGAAATGTCCGCAAGGAGTGAGTCGACAGAAGGGTTCAATTAGAGTTAGCTATTGTTCTCATTCATCTCAGAAGTGCAGAGATACAGTGTCGTGCAAGGAGTGCGCGGGCCAAACGAAGTCTCAGAGTTGCGATTCTGAGAAAAAGGATTGAAAGACTACTGCTGCAGGAGTGCGCGGGGTCGAATGTTTCAACACTTAGACGTTGTTGAAGATTTTCCGCAAGGAGTGCATGCAAAGAGTTCTTTCGAGGGACCTAGAAGTCATGAGAAAGCTCAGGAAGGATAGGCCTTCGAGTTCGTCGAAGGACGAAGCAGGAAAGTCATGCCTGGAAGGTTTGCAAGGAAGAGACGCAGATTGGCGAACAAGTCTCGGGGAGAGACACTTCTTGTCCATGGGCCGCACAAGAAGAAGGGTGGACGATCGGTATTCTTCGTGGGGAATCTGTGAGTTTCGGTGAATCGTTGGATCTCTCGGAGTTGCAGGAAAGTTACAGCGCAAGCGTGAAGAATATTCAAGCTCAGGATAGATAGAGCATTGATCCAAGCCAGTTAGGGCAATTGGATCCATCGCGAGATCGGCTATCAGGGTTTCGCAGGTAAGAGATCGAAGGTTTGGCCACGGGAATCGCGATAGTGCAAGAAGCGAAGTCCCGACGGATTTCTTCAATAGTGTGGGCCACAGCAGGGTGACGTGGCAGGTGACGCGGGATATCGACGATTCGACGTATCGGGCATCGGGAGCTGACATAAGAGTTAATCAACCTCACAAGTAGCGAAGTCGCGAGGGAGCGAGACCGCGAGTTTCGGCATTTCGGCGCATCGGGTATCGGAAGTTGGGAACCCAAGTGTTTGAGGCCGTGAATAGCGAAGGCGCAATAGAGCCAAAGTTCCGGTAGTAGAGAGAGAGAGAGAAAGTCAGCGTTTGACTGACCATCGGGTCTCGAGGATTTGAGAGCCCCGCGATCATCAGAGAACTTGCAAAACAACGAGTTCCAATCCTCCAATAATTCAAGGAAGGGGATCATGCGAAGAGAAATGTGGGTACAGATTTCTTGATAGGGAAATAGAAGAGCCTTGGAGCTCTTCGGGCTGAGAAGAAGAAGGTCCTGAGGAAGCGTCGTGCTCCGAGGAGTGCAGGCTACGTCAGTTGTGGTATCAGAGCGGGAATATCTTTTTCTTTCTATAGAAAGAGAAGAAGATTCACCATGCTGCCGAGGAGGGAAAGACAGTCACCTGATCTCGAGGATAGGGAGGTGCGAAGAAGAGGTAGGCCGACAGGAAATCCAGAAATGGAGAGGTAGATGAGAGATCTCTGAGCAAGGCTTGAAGAGATGGAGACAACTCAAAGACGTGGAGTTGGTGCAGGGGATCTTAGTGATTCCGAAGTTGAAGAGGAAGATGGACATGAAGAAGAGGTCACAGCAGAGGATGCATCAATCGAGCGGTTGATCAAAGCCATTTCCAGGATGGGTGCGAAGGCGAAGATGGACATTCCAGTCTATGAAGGAAATCTGGATGCAGAGGAGCTACTAGATTGGATTAGAGCTCTTGACACCTACTTCGATTATGAGGATATCGAAGAGGATAAGAAGGTCAAGCATGATGTCATGTGCTTGAAAGGACATGAAACATTGTGGTGGGATGAGCTACAAGCTGACAAACGCTGCAAAGGCAAGCAGAAGATCAAAAGTTGGGATCGAATGATTGCAAAGCTAAAAGAGAAGTTCATCCCAAGGGACTATCAAATTACTCTGTTCAGGAGAATGCATAACCTGAGACAGAAGCTAATGACAGTGAAGGAATACACTGAGGAATTCTACAAGATGAACATCATAGTAGGTCATCGGGAGAGCGATGATGAGAAGGTTGCTAGATATCTGAATGGTCTAAGATACGACATTCAGGATGAATTAAGCATGGTTACTATAAGGACGGTAGAGGATGCTTATTATATGGATCTGAAAACAGAGGAGAAGCTGAGCTGTAAGCAAGGTCAGCGAGGGCGAGGCAGAAGTCAGCCCAGAGGCAAGGCAGTTGCCCAGGAGAAATTCTAGAAGCCCAAGGAGGAATGGAAGAAACCTCAGGGTAGAGTAGAAAGAGGTGGTACCTCACAGAAAGGACCATACATTGAACAGAGAGGGAAGCATAATGAGCAGAAGGGAGATTATGCTAACACCAACACTTTTCCTCGTACTAGAGGTAGAGGAAGAGGTCGAGGTGGAGTAATCACATGTTTCACATGTGGAAAGAATGGGCACAGATCATTTGAGTGTCCAGAGAAAAAGAAGGACATCGGAGAAGCTCACATCACCGAAGCGCTGAGGCGGGATGCTGAGACCGAAGATGCAGAAGGCGGAGGATTGTTTGGGATGCATAAAGTCCTTTTGACACATGAGAAGGAGGTAGAAAGTCCAGTTCAAAGGACCAAACTGTTCAGAACAGCTTGCAAGACCAAGGACAGGGTATGGAAGGTTATCATAGACAGTGGTAGCACGGATAATCTCGTTTCAACCGAGATGGTAGAGAAGTTGGAGCTGGAGACGACTGATCACCCCATTCCATACAGAGTTTCATGGCTACAGAAGGGACACCAAGTGAGTGTTACTAAACAGTGCTTGGTTGAATTCAAAATAGGAGGATACAATGATAAAATTCTGTGTGATGTTATTCCCATGGATGTATGTCATTTATTATTGGGTAGACCATGGCAATATGACAGAAATGTGATTCATGATGGGAGAATGAACACATATACCCTGGAGAAAAATGGGAGAACCCATATGTTGCTTCCGATAAAGGATAAGGAGGTGGAGCCGGAAGTAAACAACACAATACTTCTCATGAGTGGGAAGGAGCTTCTTACAAAGGTTGAGAAGAAAGAAGATCCACGATTCTTTGTTGTCAGAAAGCTGAGGATTGTTCTGACTAGCACAAGAGTGGATGATTTGCCAAGTGAGATTTAGGAACTACTGGAAGAGTTCGCTGACATCATAGTGGACGAATTACCTCATTCGTTACCGCCGATGAGGAGTGTGAGTCATCATATTGATCTCATACCGGGAGCTAGTTTTCCAAACAAAGCTGTGTATAGGTTGACGTTGCAGGAAAATGAAGAAGTCAAAAGGCAGGTCCAGGATTTATTTGACAAAGGATTAGTCAGGGAAAGTTTGAGTCCATGTGTTGTTCCAACAGTGCTTAGTCCGAAGAAAGGCGGAGGCTGGAGGATGTGTACCGACTCAAGAGCGATAAACAAGATAACCATCAGGTATAGGTTTCCGCTGCCGAGAATGGATGATTTGATGGATTGCCTGAGCGGGGCAAGATATTTTTCAAAGATAGATTTGAAAAGCGGATATCACCAGATTCGCATGAGAGAAGGCGATGAGTGGAAAACAACATTCAAGGCAAATGAAGGTTTGTACGAATGGCTGGTCATGCCGTTTGTTCTAACAAACGCACCAAGTACCTTTATGAGGCTGATGAATGAAGTCCCGTGGGAGTTCATCGGGAAGTTCGTCATTGTATATCTGGACGACATACTGATTTACAGTAAATCAGAGGCTGAACATTTGAAGCATTTGGCCATTGTGATGAGGAAACTACAGCAGGAGAAGCTGTTGATCAATATGAAGAAGTGCTCATTTATGAATACAGAGCTCATCTATTTGGGTTTTGTTATTTCAGCGAATGAATTAAAGATGGATCCGGATAAGGTGGAGGTAATTAAGAATTGGCCATCACCGAAAAATATTTTCGAGGTGAGGAGTTTCCATGGTTTGGCTAGTTTATATCGGAAATTCATCAGAAATTTCAGTGGAATTAGCACAGCAATGATGGACACAGTGAAGAAGCAACATGAATCTTTTCACTGGACAGTAGAGGCTGAGAAGAGCTTCAATCTGTTGAAGCGGAAGATTACGGAACAACCAGTGTTGGTGTTGCCGGATTTCCAGAAGACGTTTCAAGTGAAATGTGATGCAAGCGGATATGCCATAGGAGCAGTCATGAGTCAGGAGGATAGACCGATTGCATATTTCAGCGAGAAGTTGGATGAAGCAAAGCTGAAATACTCCACGTATGATAAAGAATTTTATGCTATCATACAGGCATTGAAGAAGTGGAGGCATTACTTGATCCCTAAAGAATTTTTTTTGTATAGTGATAATCATGCATTACAGTTTGTGACTCAACAAGAGAAGTTGAATTAGAAGCATGCCAAATGGGTAGAGTATATGCAGAATTTTACATTTGTAATTAAACACATTTCGGGTACTGCTAACAAAGTGGCTGATGCTTTGAGCAGGAAGTGTTTGTTGCTGCAGGAGTTTCGAGTCAAAACATTGAGTTTTGAAAACCTCAGGGACATGTATGCAGGAGATGCAGATTTTGCAGAAGCGTATGAAGCAGCTGAGAATCCAGTTCTCAGAGATTGGAGTCCGTGGATAGATTATATGATCCAGGAAGGATTGCTATTCAGAGGCAATCAACTGTGTATTCTGAATTGCTCCATGAGGGAGAATCTGTTAAAGGAGAAGCACAGTGGAGGCTTGGCAGGTCATTTTGTCCAAGACAAAACATTTTCGAAGCTGAGCGAATCATATTTTTGGCCGGGGATGCACTCAGAGGTCAAGCGGTTTGTTGACAGATGTCCTATTTGCCAACACTCGAAAGGGAGAAAACAAAATGCAGGTTTTTATCAGCCATTTCCCATACTAGAGAGACCATGGGAGGCGATAAGCATGGATTTTGTATTGGGTTTGACAAGGACGCAAAGAGGTGCAGATTAAATCTTTGTGGTGGTGGATAGGTTTTCGAAAATGGCACACTTCATTCCATGCCAGAAGACGAGCGATGCGACGCACATCGCGAATCTGTTTTTCAAAGAGGTCATTCGACTTCATGGATTGCCGAAAAGCATATTTTTGGACAGTGATACTAAATTCATAGGGCATTTTTGGAGGACCTTATGGAAGAAGCTAGGAACTAACTTGGCATTTAGTTCTGCTTATCATCCTCAGACGGATGGACAAACGGAGGTGGTGAACAGGAGTCTGGGAGATTTGTTGAGGAGCCTGGTGACAGAGCACCATAGCAGCTGGGATCAAATATTATAACAGGCAGAGTTTGCATATAACGATTCAGTCAACAGGAGTACAGGAAAAATCCCATTTCAGGTTGTATATGGGATGCAGCCGAGAGGAGTTTCTGAATTGCGAGATTTAGGGAAGATTGCGACTAGCAATGCTAGTGCGGAAGAGTTCGCTAAGACAATGAAGGAACTTCACAGTAGAGTGAAGCAACGACTGCAAGATTCAAATTAGAAGTACAAGCGCAGAGAAGATCAACATCGGAGACAACTTCAGTTCAAAGTTGGTGATCTAGTTCTCGCACACTTGAGGAAAGAAAGGTTCCCGAGGGGAACATACAATAAGCTGAAAATGAAGAAAATCAGACCATGCCGAGTCCTGAAGAAATTTGGGGAAAATGCGTATGAGATTGAGTTACCAGATGAGATCGGAATATCTCCGACATTCAATGTCTCAGACTTATATCCATATAAGCCTGAGGAAGTAGGAGCTGGACGTGATGAACAACCAGAAGTCCAGTGGCAAAAGCAGATGCCGATTGCAAAGAAGCCGCAGATGGAGTGCATACTGGACAAGAGAGTGGGTAAAACGACCAGGAGGAAAGAATACTTTGAGTATCTGGTCAAATGGAAGAATCATCCAGTGGAAGATGCCAGCTGTTAAAGCGAAGCAGTGATACAGAAGCATGGACAGACCGTGCAAGAGCTCATGGACAGGAGCCCATGAAAATTTTCAAGCCGAGGAGTATGATGCAGGAGCATCGCCAACTCATCAAGTAAGTCAGAGCGGAAGCAGAAGACAGCTAGACAGTGCCAGCACAAATTTTGAAAACGCCTTGATATTGTTGCACAAACCTTAATGTGTGGATTTAATGAAGCGCACTTGTACATTGTAATGGACCTTGAGCGGATAGCTCTCGTCCTTAGGTAGATAGTCGGCATTTAATAGAGTTAATGCTGGTAGATAGAAATTTTATTGTAGATTTGATAGCGTAGAGTCCAAGAGGGAAAACAGATATAGGCACCCTCATTGTATCATGGTATCAATAGTTAGAGCATTCAGGGGAAGAAGAAGAGCAAGCAGAGAATTGTATTAAGAACACCCATGTACAAACATTTGAATTAATAGAAGAGATTTGATTCAAATTCATGGTTATGTGTTGTTTTCTCTGTGTATTGACGTTATGCTCATGAATGTTTTCTTCCTGTCATACATATGCTTTTATATGTGTGTGTGTGATTTCATGGTTGAACTGAAGTCTGAGAGGGAATGTGAATGAGGTTCAATTGTTTCTCTAATTGAGCTAAGAGATTCCTGCAAGGAGTGCAGTTGAATTGTCCGCAAGGAGTGCGTCAATAGAAGGGTTCAATTAGAGTTAGCTATTGTTCTCATTCATCTCAGAAGTGCAGAGATACAGTGCCGTGCAAGGAGTGCGCAGGCCAAACGAAGTCTCAGAGTTGCGATTCTGAGCAAAGGGATTGAAAGACTACCGTTGCAGGAGTGCGCGGGGTCGAACATTTCAACACTTAGACGTTGTTGAAGATTTGCCGCAAGGAGTGCGTGCAAAGAGTTCTTTTGAGGGACCTAGAAGTCGTGAGAAAGCTCAAGAAGGATAGGCCTTCGAGTTCATCGAAGGACGAAGCAGGAAAGTCGTGCCTGGAAGGTTTGCAAGGAAGAGACGTAGGTTGGCGAACAAGTCTCGGGGAGAGACACTTCTTGTCCATGGGCCGCACAAGAAGAAGGGTGGATGGTCGGTATTCTTCGTGGGGAATCTGCGAGTTTCGGTGAATCATTGGATCTCTCGGAGTTGAAGGAAAGTTACAGCGCAAGCGTGAAGAAGGTTCAAGCTCAGGACAGATAGAGCGTTGATACAAGCCAGTTAGGGCGATTGGATCCATCGCGAGATCGGCTATCGGGGTTTCGCAGGTAAGAGATCGAAGGTTTGGCCACAGGAATCGCGATAGTGCGAGAAGCGAAGTCCTGACGGATTTCGTCAATAGTGTGGGCCACAGCAGGGTGACGTGGCAGGTGACGCGGGATATCGACGATTCGACGTCTCAGGCATCGGGAGTTGACATAAGAGTTAATCGACCTCACGAGTAACGAAGTCGCGAGGGAGCGAGACCACGAGTTTCATCATTTCGACGCATCAGGTATCGGAAGTTGGGAACCCAAGTGTTTGAGGTCGCGAATAATGAAGGCGCGATAGAGCCGAAGTTCCGGTAGCAGAGAGAGAGAGAGAAAGTCAGCATTTGACTGACCATCGGGTCTCGAGGATTTTAGAGCCCCGCGATCATCAGAGAACTTGCGAAATAGCGAGTTCCAATCCTCCAATAATTCAAAGAAGGGGATCATGCGAAGAGAACTGTGGGTGTAGATTTCCTGATAGGGAAATAGAAGAGCCTTGGAGCTCTTCGGGCCGAGAAGAAGAAGGTCCTGAGGAAGCGGTCGTGCTCCGAGGAGTGCGGGCTGCGTCAAGTAGCCATTGGGCTTTGAGGTGCATGGGAGAGATTCTCATGTGTGCAGATTTAAGAAGGCATTATATGGGCTGAAACAAGCTCCCAGAGCTTGGTATTCGAGGATTTATGCCTACTTGCAGAGTTGGGATTTAAGAAGAGTGAGGCGGATCCCAACCTATACTTCATTGTGGTTGGAGAGGATGCTCTCATACTCTTGCTATATGTGGATGATCTATTCATTACAGGGGAAAAGAGACTCGTCACTAGCTTTAAGGAGAGCTTTGATTCAGAGTTTGAGATGACTGATATTGGACTGATGCTCTATTTTTTGGGATTGGAGGTTTGGCAGGAGCCTGGACATATCTTCCTGGGACAGGGGAAGTATGCTTGTGACATTCTGAGGAGATTCCAGATGGAGGATTCTAGGCCCATGGCCACTCCCATGATTACCGGCTGGAAGAATTTTCATGCTTTTGATTCACAGTTGGTTGATTCCACTTTATATCGTCAATTGATCAGTTCTTTGATGTATTTGGTCAATACCAGGCCAGATATTTGTTTTGTTGTCAATAATCTTAGTCAGTTCATGGTGGACGTTAGGAGAGTGCATTGGGTGGAAGCAAAACATGTGCTCAGGTACCTTTGTGGTACAATGGATTATGGTCTGGACTATCTGAAAGAGGATGGAGTTCGATTGGTGGGATACACAGATTCAGATTGGGCAGGATGTGTCAGTGACCAGAAGAGTACTTCTGGGTATTGTTTCGGATTGGGATCAACAATTGTGTCTTGGTTCAATCGGAAGCAAAAATCAATGGCTTTGAGTTTTGAAGAGGTTGAGTATATGGTTTCTAGTCAGGCCAGTCGTGAGGCTCTTTGGCTTCGCAAGTTGTTGGTGGGATTGTTTGGTGTGCAGTTGAGGCCTACTATGATTTACTATGATAATCAGAGTTGCATTAAACTCTCAGAGAATCCATTTTTTCACGACAGGTCTAAGCACATTGAGATTCAATATCACTTCATCTAGGATTATGTTCATAGAGGAGCAGTTGAGCTACAATACATATCTACAGATAAGCAGGTTGTAGATATACTCACCAAAGCCTTGGGAAAATACAAGTTTGTATTCTTTAGGGACAAGCCTGGAGTGGTGAGTAACACTTTCCTCGGTAAGAGGGAGTGTTAAAATAATTAAAAAGTACCTAGGCAAGTGTTTCTAATCACTTAGGTGCCTAAGGGGTGAGAAAGTGCCTAATATGGACCCTAGTCATTTAATTTGTGAGAGACAAATTAAAAGGCGACTTTTTGGACTTAGGGAAAGTGGGTAACTTAAGTGATTTAATTCACACCCTTTATCTCATCTAATCTCAACCGTCGGATGAGATGACTCTTCACCTTCCCTCATGAGGTCGATTATGGTAGGAGGGCACACCCATTCTTGGGTTGTTCAACATTTTTGAGAGGGAGCTAAGAAGGGAGAAATCGAGTAGACTTGAGGAGGAGCTTTTTACTGCTAAGAGAACACATTCCAAGGCTAGTATTGGCACACAAATCGAGGACAGAGTACACCATTAATTACAGGTCGTACTATATGGATTTGGGAGGCATTACAGCTTGAAAGTTGACATAGAAATCGAGGCAAGGTACGACATTGAAGGAGGACCGTACTATACATATTTTTTAGGATGTCGTACAGTAAAAAATTGCACAGAAATCGAGGAGCAAGGTACATCAAGAGGAATAATCCGTAGTGTATGGATTTTAGCAGTCTGTATTGTTGTTTATTGCTGCACAAAAATTGAGAAATTTGCTGTGTTTTTTTTTTGAGTTTTGGCACAGTTCCCAAGGTGGGTCGTATAAGCATTTATTGCACAGATTTGTGTTGTTATAGTTTTACACATTTTTCGAGGTGGTTGTATAGTCAAAGAAGGCACATAAATCAAGGAGATGACTTGTGCATTTAGACAGGAAATTCTGTTATGAATTTCGAGGAGTTTGGCTTTGTAAAACACATTTCCTCTGACCTCTGAAATAATAAAAACTCCCTCTCTCACTGGTTTTCCCCTTGTGGGTTTTTCCAGAGTTGTTCTTAGACAAAAAATCACTGTGTGAAATTTCTGAATATTAAAAATTGAAACTGGGTGGGTAAATTTTACACATACAACAATCATGCTACCCAACCACTCTAGCTAAATCCATTAACATATTATTTAACTCATTTTGATCAAATTAAAAAGATAAATGTCCTTTTACAAATCTCAAACCTTTCTAAATCATAATCATAAATTATTTCATGTTAAAAGTTAGTTTACAAACTCTTAACACTAACCAAAAATTATAATTACAATTAACCAAATTTAAATTTAAACCTCACATAATTTATTTTGAATATTAACATAAGATTTTGTAGCTTTTATGAAAAAATTGTTATTTTCTAATTTCTAGTTTTTTTTTTTTCTTAATAAAATACATAAGTCTTTTGTTTTATCATAATCTTGAAAACAAATTATGTAATGCAGTGAGATTCACACACTACAAATAATAATGAAAGTCTTCAAATCTAGTTTTAATGTTGGACATCATAATTTTAAGGATTTAATAACTTTTTTAAATAAAAAAATAAAAAAAATCTGCACAAATAATGACCCACACAAACTAACTATTAAATACTGATATACAAATTTACTTAAAGAAAATTCTTCATTTAAATATTATACTAATATCTCAATTCTAACTTATGCATTATACTTAAAATTCCAACTTCCCCTCTATAAGTGAGTCAATCCAAACCAATGCTCGAGTAAGGCCTCGCTCAGTTCATGCAGTATATTTAAAAGAAAAATAACATATCACTCTAAAAATACATAATTTTTTTTTCAAATTATACATAATTTTTATGAAAAAAAATAATATATTCTTTGTGTGAATTACTAGCACAGTTGTGAAGTTATCTCAACTGACAACATTCTGGTGAATTGAAATGTAGGATAGCTGAAACACACATAGAGTTGAGGAAATCCAAAAGTTAATCTTAAATGTGGTAATTTCAAAGGTTAATCAGTTAAACGTGGCAATCATATGGTGGTACAGTGATTTATTAATATGATTAAGTAAATGTTAAAAAGTAAACTAAAAATATTCCAGCATTTTCAATTGTTAGCCATCAGATTAGAATTTTAGATTAAAAAGTGATTAATTATACACATCTCCAATAGGTATACCCTTTCGAAGTAAAAATATTCTTCCCATATAAAACTGTACAAAACTTAAAAATTAAAAAACTGTTTAAAAAAACTGGTTTGGAAAATTAGTCGCCGTTGGAAAGAAAACAAACCATAAAACCCCTTTTACACATGGTTTCGGTGAAAAATCCTCCCACTCAATGAAGGCCGCCACGACGCTTGAAACGTAACGGTTTCGGTATCATCGGCCTTCCCCGTTTCTATGCATTTTGCAGTGGGCTCTTGCCGACGAGCCCCGCGACTCCTGAAACAGTGCCTCTCCGTGGTAGCGATTCGTTGTAGCAGATCAAAGAATTCTTCAAAGCTGTCTGTGTCGCCGGTTGGGATTCACTTCCGGTAAAGTTGAATATGATTCCAGAGAGCGCTTACTCGTCGCAGTATCCACGGCAACGGGATCGATCTCGAAGCACATCTATATAATTCTACCTAGCTGCCCTTACCTTAATGCAGAGAAGCCTGCCATCTCTAAATTGTGTTTGACCAACAAAGCCTGGCATCGCAGGGCAATGAGCGGGCGTCAGAGGTTTTGAAAATATTAGCTGGGACGGCG